>OY728125.1:1999118665-1999247090 GCA_963277665.1 Viscum album | reverse complement strand
GCCAAGAGGAAGTAGAACCCTAGGATGAGGCGCGGTAGGCGGGTGGTATAAAAATGGGTAAGCGAGTCACCCCGGTGTGGTGATATAGTTCAATGTTTTTTTAGGAAAACAATACTAGATTTCAATGTTACTAATGAACATGAATATTGAATAGTTTGAAATCACAAAATAATGATACTTATTATTATAATATAATTGGACAAAATATGGAGACTTCATTATGAAAGTAGAATAACTTTTGGATATATACATTTCAAAACCTTAAGAATAATCTATAAAAAATAATAAATTATTTTCAGCAGAGATTTTAATTAAATGAATAAAAAGAACATTGAAATTAACATTTGTAATTTTTATAATTATGATAAATAATGTTGTAATTGAGGTCATAAAAATGTAAACAACAAAACATGGAATAATTGACTAGATTGCAAAACATGTTATATTATAGTAAAATAGAATACATATAACTCGAAGAAAATATTGAAAGCAGTAATCAAAATAATGAACAAATAATATTTATTGCAAGCCAACTCACATGAAAGTAAAGTCGAGTATGTATATCATCAATACTTGATACAAATTATAATCGAAGACAAATATGTGCATAATAAGTTCCTCCGGGAGAAAATATAGCACTGACAAAGGACTGGAAAAAAAATCCAGCATGTTCAGGGAGTACACTCTCACCATCATATGGATGTTGGTCAGGGTATCAATACGGCCAGTGATCCCCTGCACATGGATTAGTCGTTGGAGTCAAGATCGATGCTGGAATCTGAACCAGTGGATCGTTATGATTCAGTTTGAGTTGGTTTGTAATCCCCTGCACAAGGAATAGTCATTGGAGTCAAGACTGCAGCAGCCACTGTATCCTCTAAGGATTCTCCATGACTACCTTCATTACGATCGATAGTACCTACCAATATATTTTCAAAGTACTACTGACCCATCATTCCTTCCACATTCGCGTTTGTAGTGTAATACCCATCTTCCAGTTGAAGGTAGATCCTACGTGTAGCATGTTTTCCCATCAAGAACGCTTAAACATATTTTATATTCGAATCTCCCTCCATGAGCCACATGGCTTGAGATCCTTCTATAAAAATATTTTCAACCTTTGGGAGTTTACCAGTACCTTAACAACTGCAGATGAAGAAAAGAAAGAGTACCTTTGTTTGACCAAAAACAGTATAGAGGTGCTCTCGATCATCTTGACGTATCGAGCAAATCCGAACAACATCAACGATGAACCGGTGGAACTGTTCATTATTTTCTGTTTATGACTTTAAGTACAATATAACCAAGCGTGACATATGGATGTAAAAAGCTTCAAGATCAAATTAAAGACAGTTCAAGAAAATAAAGCTATTGTTTAACCTGGACTTAAATTTCTTTGGAGTTCTAGCAGTGGAATAAGAGGTAATATTCCAGGAGCACACGGTCTAAAAAATCAGCCAACATGTCTATCTGCAGATACAAAGAATATTTTAAATTAACAGTACATACTAATAAATGATGAAATTAATGAGCGGAACGTTTAAATGATAGATGAAAATGGAGAGAGAAAGAGATGGCTTGCTTCAAAATGATACCATGAAACGATCCAACAGTGAACTTGGACTTCACCACCACATCAGGCTTTGCCAGTGTGATCTCCCCTTCACGAATTGATGATGCAGCAGGCTCCTGGTGTGGGACGACATTGCTATAGACTTCTGTTCCAACAAAAAAACACACTGCAATGTAAACACCCCATGAGGCAACACAATAAAACAACATGCATTGCAATGAGAATTAAATAGAACTAGAAGACCAACTCAAAATATATATTGATGAACATATTCTATAATTATTTCATGAAGAAAGAAAGTCAACCAAATACAATAAACATGAAACAAAATCACACAACGATGCTAAGAAAACATACCAACTAAAAATAAATAAACCAATTAATGACTACAGACTATAGTAAACATCACCCCTTTGCTTCTAATGGAAATAAAGGATAAAGTATTCACTGCTTAAACTTGGTACATCATCCAGTTTACATGAAAATGTATCACAATAGTATACTGTAACTACCATTGAAGATTGTAGTTTGGTGTTAAAACTGATATATTATTTATGTAAGCACTACTGTTTGGTTAATAATATATGAAGATGCACATCAAAAATTAATAAATTGTAGTAAATATATAATCATCCCAAAACTATAATAGTGTAGAGATCAGGATGTGAAATCTTTCCAAGGTTTTAATAATGTAGTGGACCGATACAGGGGAAATATATCCAAGGAAGGATTAGAAATAATAAGTCATTATGAACAAGAAATCAGTAAATATCACATAATTAATATAGCGAGTTAGATATAACTTCACAACATAGCAGGAAACCTCAGAATTTATACCCTGGTATGATTAAAAGTCATTACAGTTATCAAGAAAATTGAAATTTTATAGTACATACTATAATGAGATTCTTCCTTAAATGCCATACTTTAGTTGTTGGAGGGAATATGTGTGGACCTCATTGACTCTAGGTAGTCAATGCTCTGTTCTAGGGGTGGATACTGAGAATTTGAGACTAAAGTATGGATAACATTACTATTTGTTGGGCATAAGTAATAGGACGTACCACTGCTCAAAGCTGGATGTGAATTGGAAGCCATATTAACTTCAGAGAGTCCACAGTTGAGTAGAACACCTTAGGATGCAGATTCCTGGAAGCCGATACATGCATCCCAGTTAGTACTGAGTGTTGAAGCCTTTTGTACTTGAGAATTCTTAGTCTTTCTGGTGATATGGGGTAGGGAAAATTTTCCATTGAAAAAATGATAATAAATAACCCAAGAATATGGAATAAACATGAATAAATCAGTGTTTGATGAATAATTCACCTTGTTACAGTTTAGATCATTTGAAAAATTCTATCCATCTGGAGTGATATAATCGAGACTGCTGCATTCATTATATGTTTGAAAATATATAGGGGATAATCTAATTAATAAAACTTGAGATTATAATGCAAGTATAACTAAATGCAATAGCATAAATTCAACTATGTTGAGTTAGGGATATCTAGCAGAGGAGAAAACTAATACTGTAAGAATAATGTGACTTGAGCGCCACAGTAATCAAATGCCCTCATATAAAGCATTTTCCGATGATCTTAAAAAAAACATCCACTGGTCAAATTAAAAACTCTGTCGACTGCTAAAACAGAGTACATGATCCACTTTTCAAAAACATATATCAGAATTGATATATAGTAAAACTACAATTCTGGTAATAGTTATGTAATATGAATAAGCAACATTAAATAGCCTCCCAGTACTGCCATGATTCGTCGATGCAGAGCAGCAGCAGTTCATCAAGTTTGTAGACAGTTATATTGATCCCCACAATAGGTAATTCTACTTTAGTGTGAGTAAATGACACATATTAGTATGAAAAAATAACAGGTGACATGCATATATGTCACAGTATACTGATTTTCAGCCCCAGACCTGAATGTTGACGTCACATTATACTGTTCTTTTATAGCAGGAAAAAAACATGACCATCAGTTTATAATGTTATTTAATGAAGAAAGAAAGGAAACCCAAGACTATAAACAATCTGCTACATCACACAGCAAGGCTATGGAAGTAGACAAACTAAACATAAGTAAATTAATTAAACAATACAAACTTTAGTAAATATCAAATTTTTGATTCAAATAAAAATAAACTATCAGAGTAAGGTCCTTAATTCACACCTCCTTCCCAGACACAACCTTTACACAATGAAGAGACATCACACAATATGTGTATATTTTCAAATTTGAAAATGGAAAGTTGAAACTTACTAATTTTCCAACAGGCTTCCATTACCTTGGAAATGCATGGAAAACAGTCAGTCTAGTTTGTTAGCTTTTTTTGTTTCTGTTATCCATTATATGGAGATGAAGTTCATTGGCATTAGTTAGCGTGGAGTCTATAGACAGTGAGTCCATGCATTCGACCGCATCTTCAGCGTCAAAGTCAGTCAGTAGCTTTTTCTACACGAAGATATCATTGTAACGAATGAGTAGCAGTCAACACTTATAAGCCACACCAATGAAGCAACAATATAATATTCAACAGTTGGCATATCAGAAGAACATATGTAGTGAATTTGTAATAAAATGTAAAAAAACAAAATGATGGGAAAACCAGTATTGTTTACAATATGTACACAATGACAGTAATAAAAAATGAAGATAAAGAAACTATACCTGAGTTGAAGATACAATTTTACTTGTTGTATCGAATCCAGCATCACTGTTGCAGCTGACTACTGAAGATCCAGCATGGTGATGTTCCTAAAATAGATGGGTGAAATGAATATTATAGGTATGTGGTGACTAGTTTGTAAAAGATAGGAATGATAAATAAGAAAGAATAAAATAACACGTCGTAATAACGTTACTGAGAATATTGTAATATGAAATTCGTAAGGCTCAGAATTAAATTTTTGGGGAGGAATTACTCTATTTACCTGACTATCCAAAAAACTTTGATGATAGGTGCTAATATAATTTTCATTATTACTGATGAAGAGAACTATGTAAGTGTTCAGTTCTGAATAACGTTTTCGATTCTGAATGTTGTAGTTTGTGACATCTAGTGCCAACAATATTTTTTTTGTTTTGAAAATGTTTAGCTCTGGGGGAAAACCAAACTCATCCTGGTCCTATTATGTAATAAAACGGAATTGTGAGTTAAAAAATAAAATCAAATACACAATGAAGATAAAATAGTTCAAGAAGATTACTTGTATCAGAGAATCTCTCAACTGAGAAGTTATTTTGCTTATGAATTGCATGATGTGCTTATCTAAGAGAATGATATACAATGAGTCTTTCTCATCTGTCACCAACAGTTAAACTCTAAACCTGTTGTATTTATAGTTGTTAGAATCCATGGGGTTGTATCAGTACTATTAAATTTGTATAGTAAGCCTATACCCAAGTAATATTTAGCAATTAAGGAAGACATTAAATGAATACCTTGGAGTACTGCAGCGTGGTTGTTTTTTACAATTCTAGCACCAAATATTCCCATCCACATTTTGTACTTTTTTCATGCAAGAGTTGCATTAATCAAAATACCAGTTATGAGTGCTTTGAAGTTTAACTATTGTAGCATAAATCAAACACCTTTTCAGTTGTGAGACAATTGTTAATATTAATATATTCATGAAATTAGGTCTTACATGTAATAGTGTTGTAGACGACATAGTCAAATAAAAAATTCAGGATATTATACTTACCTCTAGAAGATTTTTAACATCAGAAATAATTTTTTGTTATTACAATATTGCAATGGTGTAACAAAACTATTTGAATTTGTTGATGGAGGACTTTCAAATTGTGAATGAATGACTACTGGGATGTCCAAGTTCAGTAGTATTTTTGAAGCATTTATTGAAGTGTTGATAATAATAGATGTTGGAACATGTTGAAGAGCATAAGCAGAATTAGAAGTGAATGATTTAAAAAAAAAAACAGTGAAAGTCGGGAAAATTTTGTAGATAAAAACCATAATTTATAAAAATTACAGTTTACAATAAGGCATAAATGATGTTAGACAATTATATTTTTCAATAAGGCCGAACAGATTAATGGAACACAGAAGCTGGTAGAACATTATAGTTTTTAGTTTGCATTAACGAATGTTAGCTGTTGAAACATAATAACTGCTGGATATCTATAGTTTGCTAACATTTAAGTTTTCAATAAGATATTAAATATTAAAGTGTTGTTAATATCATATGTTGGAACATGTTGAACATCATAAGCATAATTTGAATTGACTAACTACTAAACATTATAGTTTTCATTATGGAATATTTTGTAATATGTAGCTAGATTTCTTACAGCTTAATCGCTTTTCCCTGACCAGCTACAAGATCAGTATTTTAGAAGAGTTTTTGTTGTTTTCCAAGTACTGAGACATTAAGTTAGAAAACTTCCCCCACAAGCTATAGTTTATTCGCAAGCCTCTGTAAGAAGTCATAGGAGCTGTGTTAATAATTGCAATATCCTGTGTTAATTATTGTGAGAAGTCAAAGATTCTAACTTGTCATCCTCTAAAAAAATTTGAATCTTTTGGTTGGAAGTACCGATAGACTGTATAGGATATTATTGTCATAGATGTCCAATAATTTCTATAACAGGTAAAAGTGATGTAAAACTAATAGTTCTTTATAAAAAGAGTATCCCCCTTAACAGTGTGTGAATAACACAGTAATTGAGAAAATTGAATAATATACTATGTCAGATCTATATTTGTGGACTGTATTTATTAAAAACATGCAGTAAAGATGCATTTAAAAATAGTAGTTTTCCTCAAAAATAGAGTTGTAATGAAATGTACCTATTAATTGTTGTTCGGGAATGATTTTGTTAATAATGTTAGCAAAAGAAGTGAACTCAAAGCTGAACAGTGGTAGTTGGACATCAGTTGGTCAAACATACGCTGTTGTTGTGAAAAACAGTCAGCAAGCATGTCTTTCCTCTAAGTAGCTCCCTTGATTAGGAGCAATTTGGAAGTTTTGTATGATATAGCATAGGCCTTCATGCAGTAGTGGTTTGTACTTGGTGATTAGCTGATAATTAGTAACTGTACACTGAATTTATCAATTAATTTTCAAATCAAACCTTTAAAAATCATATGACACATATTAGTTACATAAAACAATGTCCTACAATAGAAGTACATAGTATTATCATTATGAAAATAGTACACAAACTACAACTTTTGGAGAGGATAAACTCACTTCAGCATCATAGAGAATCAGATCGATAGAATCAACTTCAAAGTTGGGTGATGATTTACACCACAGATTCAATACACTGACTTGTATCTTTAACGTTTCATCGACATCAATAGTAATCTCATTCAAAAGACACGTTCTTTGTGACATATTTTTGTTTCTGTATGATTTTAATTAGTGTACAGATATAACATAGTAAGCAGCAATATAGGTCATCTGTTTATATATATATGTAGTTGATAAAATCAATGAAATGGATATATTTTTAATGAAAAGATAACTAATAAAGGTTATCAAAAATATCTTTATAGAAAATGTTTTGTGTACAGTCATAGGTTGGATTATCTCTATCATCAAGAACAATTTTCAAACCCCTTGGTGACATCACTCTAGATATGGCAACATAAAGTTGTCCATGACAGAACACAAGCTTGCGAAGATATAAACAAACAGAAGATAGAGATTGGCCTTGACTCTTATTAAAAGTCATTGCATAAGAAAAAGTCAAAGGATATTTTTTCTTTGTAGTTTGAAAGGAAATTTGTCGTCATTGTGTGTCATATTAATTCTTGGGATGAATTCCAGATACCCAGAATGACTACCAGTTAAAATTTCAACTCTGATGACATGGTCACCCAAGTGTGTAACGATAAGATGAGTACCATTTCATAACCCCACTGATTGGTATACATTTATAAGCAACATAATTGGTATGTCGATCTTCAAAGTAATTTTGTGTGCAGGAAGTCCAGAGACATTGATACCATTTAAAACGTCAGTTGTATATATGTTCTCAGGCCAATCAGTATCAAAACTCGCATTACAAACAGAATCAAAACTGAAGTAATCTTTTCCTTCTCATATAATAAGAGTTAACATGTAGTAATTGACTTCCTGAACAATGTCACGAGTTGGTGCTAATATAGCATGACCTTTCAGATATGATACATCTCCATAGTTATTATTGAAATTTTGGTAAGAAAATTCAATAGATGCTACCCAACAGATACTACCAATGGAAGTTTATTTGTTATCAGAAGGTATGTTGATGGGATTTGAATACACTCATCTCTATCGATGATCTCTCCAACACATCCCTCACCAATATCCAAAATCCACTTAGAAAATTATCTCACCTTATCAGAACCATTACTTGAATCTGTAGATTGCAACCTCATGTTTTGGATCAATGTTAAAACCTGACAATGTTTCCATAGATATGGTGACCTTATACTTACAAATACAAATTCAATTCTATCACCACTAGGGATTACTGGAATTATTTGTCTGAAATCTCCACCTAGGAAAACCGTCAAACCAATAAATGTTAAATTAGAGGAATTTTTATTCTTTACTAAAAGTATATATCTTAATGTACAATCAAGAGCCTCAAAACAGTTTTTATGAAGCATTGGAGCCTCATCCCAGATAATCAATTTTGTTGACTGTAGCAGTTCTGCAACATCACTCCCTTGTTGAATATTGCAGACTGAGTGATCGTTTATAGATATCAGAATCCAAAATTTAGAATGGGTTGTCCTCCCACCTGGTAAGAGTAATGATGTTATTCCACTAGAATCAACTGTAAGAACAATTTTTCCTTCTAACCATAGTAAAAATGTTAATACTCTCTAGATGAAAGTCTTACCCATCCCTCAAAATCCATGCAAGAAAAAAAAATCCCCCAAAAGCAGAACATAACACATACATAATTCTCCCCATAACTTGTTTTTGTTCAACAATATGCATATTGTGCAATGATTTGTACTCATTAAGAAGCTTTTCCCTATTGTAATTGAGCTCTTCTGCAATAAGACGATTTAGTTGAGCAGCTAATGATTAATTTGGAATGGGCATTGGAGGATAACATTGTAGATATTTACCATTGATGTGGAGAATGTTGTCTATTTTAATCAAATCCAACATTTTTATTTGATGATCTGTCAGTGTCAAGTCTACAGGAGAGGGAAATAGTATTAGAAAGCAATATAAAATCACAAATATCTATTGACAGAGACAATAAGTTGTTTGTACCTTGTATTTGCAGGAGCTGTTGTTGAGAATATATAATATCTTCGGTTATAATCTTCCAGGTTTCAAGCCAAACAATGTCAGGTCAGGAAATGGTATTTGAGAATAACATTTCGGCAAACAGTCTTCACAAATAGTTTCCCATTCCCCAAGCGAAGACATCTTTTAGTGATTGAATGAACTCATTGTCATCAGCTAAAAGTCCCATGGATGAACAGGTTTGTCTGAATGTACTATGAGTAATGTTGTTCACTGTTCTAATAGAATCATATGAAGTCGCACCTCTGAACTTTGTAAGCAGAATCTGCAAGTAATATAGTTCTCTAGAAGACGACGACACATAGTACAGTCTGCCAATACTGAATCCCTGTTTGCACGGATACAATTTTTTCACGATAGAGGTAGATAGATCTTGTTGGGAATTCTGCAGATGTTAGACTTCTTCCCTATGGGTACAACTGATTTTCTTCAAACCAAGATGTGGATATGGTATTAGAAATGTTGCTATTATTTAAGATGTCTTCAATATTGTCACAGTCTGCATACATCACATTGTTTTTTCAGGTAAATGAAACTACAGTATATCAACTAGAGGATATCTAAAAAGGATATCATAAGAAAAGATCCTCCAAGAAGCTTCACAAGGTGAGATGTACTGGCAGCCACAATACATTTTAATCTCGTCGACACTGTTCTCAGACAAATTCTTGTTTTTTTCATAGAGTGTCGCAGTGACACGATCATGAACCTTGCTTATATATTTAAAAAGGTATTTGATAGAGGATGATTGATTGAAAATTTCAATATTTAGATGATCTTTATATTTTAGAAGCATAATTGGATTGTATGGAACAATAAACCGATTGTCTAATGCGATACCATTTTTGACAACTGTACATCCAGAATTCCTTCTCTGATATACAAAATTACCATCTTCATTTGTTGTTGTATGTTCAAAAAATTTCTTTGGATAATATTTTGATCATTTTTCATTCAACATACAAGGTGAGTGACGATTTGCATCACCACAAGGTCCATGTATCATACAATTTTCAACTAATTCATGAAGTTTTGGGAAGGTACCTTTATTTGGAATTTTGTCTATAACAATTCTGTTAATTTCTGTTGGAGTGACAACTTTGTATTCATGACTAAGAAATAATAGAATGTGCACATGCGGTAGTCCACTTTTTTGAAACTCCATAGTATGGACAACTACATTAGAAAATGAAGGATAGATGAGAAAACATTTGGAAAATGTGTAATTTGCTGGTAAAAGTTGTCATGAAATTGTAGAATTTATTAGTGACGATGTTTCGTACCTGATCGAGACTTTCTGAAAAAACATCCTTCTTGTAATTTTTTCATGATTTGTTCCACCTTAATATTGAATATTCACGAAAGTATATGAGGACAGTCAGGTGGGAGAAGATTTTTTAACTTAAAAAATCTCGAAACTTCAGGCCAGATCGGATTACATGTAAATGTTAAAAAAAAGATCTAGATACCCCTCCCAATTACAGATTGACATAGCTTCTTGGTAATTTAGAATCATATATGTTGGACCACCCATAAATGTGGAAGGTAAAATGATACGCTTCCCACATAAAGACCCATCCCAGTCACCTCTAAGGAAAGCATCTTGCAGACCATTGTATAGTTATTCCCTCAAGTGATTTTGATTGAAGTGAATAAAATATAGTCTTTGAGACTCAATCATTGTATATGCATCTACAATAAACTATTGCAGAAGTCTCCTAGAATAAAGTAGACAAGATAAATCATTGTAACAAAATTGAAGGTGAAAGGAGAAATATTCCCTCATTATTACTTTTCGTAGTTTTGTACTTCGATTGAAGGGTGTCACACGATGGAATATGTTATAGACATATCCATCCTCTCCACCTATGAAAACCAATGGATATTTTAGAGGGAGGTATAGTGGGTGAAGCTCATCTATGAATTTAAATTCACCACTTTTGCTTTGAATGATGATCTCTCTCTCATGATTTAGATCTTCAATGTCGCCAACAATCAACATTGCAATCTCAGATGTAGTTGGTAAGTTGTATGTTTGTGCATCTCTTCCTCATCTTCTAAGTAATCACATCTTTAAATTTTTAGTGCCATTACTCTCAATAACATACCTAGTTGTTCTGAATTGATGTGATGAAGCATTGTTTTTGTGGAGAATTTCTTGTAGTTTATGAATAACACTTAATTCTATAACAGAGTTTTGATTCTTGTCATCAAATCTGCATACAAAAGTGTTAAAAAGTTACAATTAGAAGAGAAAAAATTGAGATTTTACCACTTAATCTAGTAGTCACCTGATGGCATGTACTCTGTTGTGAGCTTCATTTGCAATGTCATATACATATAGCTGAGAAAACGTTGGTGGTTGTTCATCAGGAGGACATAAACTTCCAATACGATGGTATTTTTGTCTATTTAATCTAAAAACATTTGGAGACCCACCACAGTTCACAGATTTGTCTACTTTTCCACCCAATGACGTGAATGCAAACATTGAATTGTAAATGTGCATGTGGTCTTGGAATGTTTTGGAATGAGTATAGGTTGTATTGAAAACTAATGTCCTAAGGTATTCTGAACATGTAGGCAGTAGCTGTAAAGCAATTTTTTCTAGCGAGCAACATAAAGAAAGTCGTGGGATATGTCTGTGGATATATTTTTTATTCCTCTCTTCATACCAGAAGGTTGAACCACAATACTCACAAATGTTATAAGGGTATCCACATTCTTAATATTCTGAAGGAGAAAAGTGTAAGTATATTTGATATTAATGTGGATATAAAGAGTATTGTAACTATATTGTATACACATACAATGTAGTAATTTGAGTACTACTTAAATGTAAATAGTCTATTTGTTCAGGACTTTGAAGTTGTAGTGATTTATCTACAACATTCAACTTGAAGTTATTTGTTATTAATGTCAAATTAATAATATAAAACATAAAATGAAATAGTTTTTTGTTGAAAATATAATCTAAACTTTGATAGACCTCTGAAGTTTATAGTAGGAGCTCTGTCATATTTTGCTGAAGGAGTAGTTTATGTGGTCGTCTGATTTATTGTTTGCAGTTCCTCAGGCAGATGTGTAGTACCTGCATGCCTCCATCGTTATAATAACACCATTGGTTAAATTGTTATTAAATATTATAATTTAAGTACTACTTAAATGTAAATAACCTATTTGTTCATGACTTTGAAGTTGTAGTGATTTATCTGCAACATTTGACTTGTAGTTATTTGTTAATAATGTCAAAGTAATAATAGAAAACATACAATGAAACCGTTGTTTGTTGAAAATATAATCTAAACTTTAATAGACCTCTAAAGTTTATAGTAGGAGATATGTTAGAGTTTGTTGAAGGGGTAGTTTCTGTGGTCGTCTGATTCATTGCTTGCTGTTCCTCGGGCAGATGTGTAATACCTGCATGCTTCCATCATTAGAATAACACCATTGGTTACATTGTTATTAAATATTATAAATTGTCAATATATAAAGAGATATATAGATGAGAAACCTGAAATGGTATTTGGACTGTAGTACACACCCATGGATGAAAAAGGAATGTGGTTTCTAATAGTAGTATAAGTAGTACTATTCATTATTGAAGTCGCATGTGTATAAATCAATATTGCACTAACAGAGATTAAATCATGTAGTCAACTGATTTGTGCTTACAGTGATGAGGAGGCATCAAATGGCTCTGTAATAGTATGTCCATTTGTATTCTTACCTTGTAAGAGTAATTCTAGGACATAAATTTTCTAAATAGAAATGAAACATATTGTACATTTATTGAAACAAAGTTCATTGACAACATGCTTACAGAATGAAAGATTGTGTTGTATCATGGTATTCGGTCATTGTTTTTTCTTGTTTGATCCACTGTATATTGTTGACATATTTGAACAGTCTTGAGGGACTATGAAACAGGAAGATGAAAAGTTTTATCAAGATATGATTACCTATTTTGTAGTATGAAATCAATGTATTTAAATTGGATATAGTAAACCGAAATCACCATTGTTGAATATAGGTGGGAATGGGATGCGTCAACATATTACCGTGTTATTAGCTAGTGTGACAACTTCAGCTGTAAAACATTGTCCCCCAGTTAGTTTTACCACAATTTTCTCAGTACTGTTAGAATACATATTGTCAGGCAGCAAGATACTATACTAAAGAGGTATGATATTTTGATTTGAAATATGTTAACTAAAAAAACAATAATGGACTTAGTAAATTGAACTAAAAATTACTGGGTATTGGTGAAAAAGGAAAACAGACTCCTCTTTTCGTGCTTCCTGTTGGTGTTACAGGTTCACTTGCATTAATGTTTTCTGTAGACATTCTGCCTGTGGAATTGCAATTATCATAAAATTATAAGTCATTGTTTGATAAATAAAAAAATAGTATCAGAACTGTAGGAAAAAAAGAAGACAACATGATTGTCGTTGTTATCGTAGTAGTCTTCTTTGAAGCTGCGCATCTCTGTATCTCAACGGGGTGTGCGTGTTTATATCATGTATCTTTTTATTTGATTGTAAAGGAATAGAACAAAATCATAAAACCATGCAATGTAACATTGTGATCAGATTATAGACAATATATATTCTAAAGACAATTGTTACTTAGAATGTGAATGTAGTCACATTCTAAGGGTTGTATGTCCAAATGGTACATATGATAGTTACTTACTGCAATCAGTCAAATATAAACCTTGATATTACTCATTAGTCGATGAGAAATGGCCGATCAAATATAACATGGCTACTTGGAGGTGATACTATTAACATATTATAGATAATGTAAATGTTCAAGACAAATAATAATTAGAATCTTCATGAAGATACTATTATGGTTGGCTATCTAGTTACATGTCTACTTACAGGTTAAGATAAATGATGAAGACAAATAATATTTTGAGCATTAAATTAGGATAAAGTACAATGAAAGTTGCACTACTGGAATTTGGTATTTTCCCAACGGTAGTATACCAACGTTTTATTTAAACTGTTGGTATAGTGAGCCTTTGCCAACGATTTATTTAAACCGTTGGCAAAGGGAATTTTGGTGGACCCTTTCCCAACGGTTCACTAGAACCGTTGGGAAATGGGTGCTAAACTCACACATTTCCCAATGGTTCCAGTGAACCGTTGGGAAAGGTGTGCCTTTGCCAACGGTTTTTATAAATCATTGGCAAAGGTTTTCCCCAAATTGCAGATCGCAATCTCCTCTCCCCATTCGGACAGCGCCCTAATCTATTCGCTCCGTTTCTCTTGCGAACCCCATCCGAATCTCTTTCGCTCCACTGCTCTCGCGAACCCCCCATCCGAACACCATCACCCCCATCCCAACAGGTACACCCCCATACGAATAGGTAAAATTTGATCTCAACCATATTGTTGTAGTTGTTTTAATGAATATATTTTTTCCAGGTGTTGGTGGTCTACTTGATTATTGAAATTAATATCTAAATAGGATATTGTTTGTGTTTGTGAAGACTTCTTTAATGTTTTTATATTCTATGTTTGGAAGGAGAGTGTTCAAAACATGTAAATCAGAGTTGGGGGAGGCTATCGTGAACGTTTACATGTTTTGGATAATGGATTGTGGGAATTATGGATTGTGTTCAAACCAATTTGATATGTTTTGGATAATGGATTGTGGGGGTAGGGGGTGTCCATGGGGGTGGGTGGGTTGTCCACGGGGGTGGGTGGGGCTGTCCACAGGGGTGGGAAAGGCTGTCCATGGGGGTGGGCGGGGCTTTCTAGGGGGTGTGGGTTGTCCTGGGGGTCTGGGTGGGGTGTCCTGGTGGGGGAGGGGTGTGTGGGGTGTCCAGGGGGGATGGTATGTCTAGGTGGTGGTGGTGGGGTTGCAGGGGAGGGGGGTGTGGGCTGTTTGGGAGGGTGGGCGGGGCTATCCAGGGGGGTACGGGGTGTCTAGGGGGGTACGGGGGTGGGCGGGCTGTCCACAAGGGTGGACGGGCTGTCCACGGGGGTGGCCGGGCTGTCAAGGAGGGGTGGGCGGGCTGTCCAGGGGGGGTGGGTGGGCTGGCCATAGGGGGTAGGGGTGTCCAGGGGGGTGGGTGGGCTATCCAAGGGGGTGGGGGGCTGTCCATAGGGAGAAGGGGTGTCGAGGGGGGTGGGTGGGCTGTCCACGGGGGTGGTTGGGCTGTCTAGGGGGTAGGGGGTGTCCACGAGGGTGGGCGGGGCTGTCCAGGGGGTGTGGGCTGTCCTGGGGGTCTGGGTGGGGTGTCCTAGTGGGGGAGGGGTGTGTGGGGTGTCCAGGTGGGGTGGTATGTCTAGGTGGTGGTGGTGGGGTTGCAGGGAAGGGGGGTGTGGGCTGTTTGGGAGGGTGAGCGGGGCTATCCAGGGGGGGTACGAGGTGTCCAGGGGGGTACGGGGGAGGGCGGGCTGTCCACAAGGGTGGAAGGGCTATCCACGGGGGTGGCCGGGCTGTCAAGGAGGGGTGGGCGGGCTGTCGAGGGGGGTGGGTGGGCTGGCCACAGGGGGTAGGGGTGTCCAGGGGGGTGGGCGGGCTATCCAAGGGGGTGGGGGGCTGTCCATAGGGAGAAGGGGTGTCGAGGGGGGTGGGTGGGCTGTCCACGGGGGTGATTGGGCTGTCTAGGGGGTAGGGGGTGTCCACGGGGGTGGGTGGGTTGTCCACGGGGGTGGGTGGGGCAGTCCACGGGGGTGGGAAAGGCTGTCCACGGGGGTGGGCGGGGCTGTCTAGGGGGTGTGGGCTGTCCTGGGGGTCTGGGTGGGGTGTCCTGGTGGGGGAGGGGTGTGTGGGGTATCCAGGGGGGTTGGTATGTCTATGTGGTGGTGGTGGGGTTGCAGGGGATGGGGGTGTGGGCTATTTGGGAGGGTGGGAAGGGCTATCCCGGGGGGGTACGGGGTGTCCAGGGGGGTACGGGGGTGGGCGGGCTGTCCACAAGGGTGGGCGGGCTGTCCACGGGGGTGGTCGGGCTGTCAAGGAGGGGTGGGCGGGCTGTCCAGGGGGGTGGGTGGGCTGGCCACGGGGGGTAGGGGTGTCCAGGGGGGTGGGCGGGCTATCCAAGGGGGTGGGGGCTGTCCATAGGGAGAAGGGGTGTCAAGTGGGGTGGGCGGGCTATCCAAGGGGGTGGTGCTATAGTGGTTTTGGATTGTTTGAGGTACTCTTAGTGTATTATAAACCCTCATTTGTTCCATATTCATTTAAATTGATTTAATATCATTTTTTTCACACACACCATTATATCCTCTCAAACTATATTTAGATTGTATTTTCATTCATATGGTGTTAAATATTTTAGTAAATGTTCATACTAGCTTCTTTTATGTGTTTTAGGGGTTTAGACTAATGACAGGGCTGCATGATTATTGTGGGGGTATTCTTTTCATATAAATATACCTATACACCCCGACCCCCTTGGACAACCTGACCACCCCCACGGACAGCCCTCCCACCTGGACACCCCGACCCCCCTAGACAGCCCCCACCCCCTGGACACCTCAGACTCCCCGGACAGCCCCACCACCCCCTAGACACCCCGCACCCCCCTGGACACACCACACCCCCCTTGGACAGTTCCGCCACTCCCATGATCCTCATCCTACTCCTCATCCTGATCTACTTGAAGAAGTTAAAGTATAAAACTCATATACTCCCAACAAGACCCTTAAGGATTATGTATTCCTTGATCCACTTCCAATATCTTACTGGTCAATCCGTGAATATAGGCATTAGAAATTTTGTATCTTATTTTCTTATATACATTGTATTTTGTTGTATTTCTTAATATGATTCTCATATAGAGTAATGTGTCAGTTATGCTTTTATATAGAGTAAACAATTTTCATTTACGTAAATATTTTTTTGATTAAACTTTAATATTATTGAATTTCTTTGAAATGACTTATTGCGTTTTTTTACAGAATGGATAGAAGTTGGATGTACGAAACTGATCGGATTTCAACTTATTTTCAAAATAATTTGAACAGCTTTCTAGATTTTGCATTTGACAAGGCTTCAGATAGTGGTCGCATACACTGCCCATGTTTTAATTGTGTTGGAAGACCTTGGTTGAGCCGTGAAGCAGTTATCTATCATATAACCAAATATGGTTTCCAAACAAACTATTATGTGTGGTATCACAATGGAGAGAAAACGGAATCTCAAAATGTTGATGATCCAAATGATAGGACTGAATTGGAGAGTTTGATATATGATCGGTTTCCATTTATTCGACATCATGAGAAGGAAAGTATGTCCATCCAACAAGATTTCAATACAAGCACACATTATGCGTCTAATGAAAATGATGATGTTGATAGGGTGAAAAAATTGAATGATGCTGCGATGACTCCAGTATATCAGCAATGTGATAAAATGAAAAAGTTGGAATTTTTAATCAGATTTTTTAATGGGAAAACTATGTATGGGATTTCAAACACTACAATTGATTATATTCTTACCTTCTTGAAGGACTTACTTCCAGATGATGCAGATATTCCCTCAAACCACTATATGGCATGGTAGTTGGTTGATGAACTTGGATTCTCAAAAAAAAAATTCATGCTTTCCCAAATGATTGCAGCTTATTTTGGGAGGAAACTGATGAAAGAAATGATTGTATAAAATGAGAAACCTCCTGATGGAATCCAAAAGATGATGGAACACCATCTCGTGTGCCACAAAAAGTAATGTGGCACTTTCCATTGATCCCCAGATTACAGAACCTTTTCATGTCTGATGAAATATCCGTAAAAATGCGATGGAATGACACCGAGAGAAAAAAGAATAATGAAGAGTTGGTTCACCCTGCAGATGGATTTGCATGGCAGAGATTTGATGCTCGATATCCTGAATTTGCAGCCGACGTGCGTAATGTGAGACTGGGTCTTTCATGTGACGGTTTTAATCCATTTGGGCAGATGCTTACTTCGCACAGCACATGGCCGGTTTTCATACACATTTATAACCTTCCCCCTTGGTTGTGTATGAAAAAGCCTTACACTTTCTTGAGTATACTGATATCTGGACCTTCTGATCCTGACAATGATATAGATGTATACATGCAACCATTAATAAAAGAGTTGAAACTTATTTGGGATGTGGGTGTGCCCACATACGTTGCATGTTCGAAAGACATATTTCAGATGCGTGCTGCACTTATGTGGACTATCAATGATTTTCCTGCTTATGCAATGATGTCTGGATGGGGCACAAAAGGAAAATTGTCATGTCCTGTTTGTATGAAGAATACTTGATCGAGAAGACTGAAATATCGTCATAGTTTTAGTATTATGGGACATCGACGATTCTTGCCAATGAACCATCCATATAGAAACAATCGTCGAAGATTTGACAATACCATGGAGAATGACGATCCACCTCAGCGTATGTCTGGAACTGATGTGCTTAATGAATTTAAAAATTTCTGTTATTCATTTGGGAAGAGTGCAATGAAATCTAGAAAGAGGAAAAATGTTTCCAATGATACCTGTTACAATTGGAAGAAGAAGAGTATATTCTTTGAGTTGTCATATTGGTCAAGCAACTTGTTACGTCATTGCTTAGACGTAATGCACATTGAAAAGAATATATGTGAAATGTTACTTTCGATTCTTCTAAATGTCAAGGGGAAGACAAAAGATGATTTACAATCTCGGCGCGACTTGGTAGATTGGGGGATCAGACCAGAATTGCATCCTGTCTGTATCAGTGAAAATAAATGGAAAGTTCCATGTGTTTCTTATGTGATGACTCCTGATGAAAAAAATCAATTTCTGGAAGTGCTAGAGACTATTAAAGTTCCTGATGTCTATTCAATCAATATATCAAAACGGGTCAACCGAAAAGAGTTGAAGTTGAAATCTTTGAAGACTCATGATTATCACGTCCTTTTGCATGAGTTGATTCCAATAGCAATCCGTCATCTCTTGTCCAATAATGTTAGAGTCTTAGTTATTCGGTTGTGCTATTTGTTTAGAGATCTTTGTGCTAAGAGGTTGTCCAAATCCCTCATGCAAAAACTATTGGCAGAGACACCATTAATTTTGTGTGAGTTAGAGAAAATATTCCCTCCATCATTTTTTACATGCATGTTGCATATGACTGTCCATCTTCCGACTGAAATACTTCTTGGAGGACCCGTTGCTTTCCGTTGGATGTATCCAACTGAAAGAAACATGTTCACATTGAAATCATATGTTCGGAACATGAATTATCCCGAAGGTTCTATTGTGAACGGTTACTTGGCTCAAGAATGTATGGATTTCTGCTCAATGTATTTGTCTGATCATACTACGAGAATAAACAAACCAATGAGAAATGAAGAAGAACAGTATGGGCAAATTGAACCCAGTTTTCCATCACTTCCTCAGAAAAGAGGAATTTTGGGATCATATACATTGACAACATTAAGCCTTGAAGAGCGAGAGATGGCACATCGCACAGTGTTGTTCAATTGTGATTTGTTCGATGAGTATATAAAGTAAGTTAATTGTACATGTATCTCTTATCTTATCTCTTGTAATTTTAAATATTTGTTAAACTATTATTATTTTTATCTACAGGGAACATAAAGAATTGATATATAGAAAGCATCGTTCTTTATCTTTGAGAAAGAAGGAGACTTTTCATAGCAAAGGGTTTTTTGCTTGGTTGAAATTGAAGGTAAAAATATTTCTGTAATAACTAAATAAAAATAATATTTAATTAAGTTTACTATTTGTTTATATTTCAGGTATCGAGTTTGCCTACAGACTCTGTTTCTGAGGAAATAAGAGTTTTGGCTTTTGGTCCTAATACCATGGTTCATGCTTGTAAATCACTTGTGATCAATGGATACAAATTTTTTATCACTGAACGGGCAAGAAACATGAGAACACAGCATAATGGTGTTATGCTAACTGCCACAACAGACTGTTATGCCAGTTCATCGGACACTAGACCTCGTTCTGAAAATGTTGCTTATTATGGTGTTGTGGAGAAAATAATAATTTTGGATTATTACTCGCATGGTCGAGTCACGATGATGAAATGTCAATGGTTTGATTCAATGATGAGGCAAGGCACCTTTATTGATGATTGTGGATTTTGAGTTATTGACATGACTCGCACTCTTTCCACCAATGAACCATATGTATTGGCATCAATGGTGAAACAAGTTTTTTATGTCAAAGATCATCGTCATCCTAAATTCAGTGTAATTATTGAAGTAAATCCCAGACATGTTTTTGATGATGGTGATGATGAATTTGACACTATCTCTACTGCAATTGGAAGCAATTTGTTTATTACTTATGATGACCCCAACAACTCAATTGTCAGAGTTGATTGTGAACCCGAAGTTGTGGTGGGAAATATATAGAATCATACAGTCGTGTTCTCACCTACATGTTTCACCTACATCATTCAGAGTGTGTATCCTAGTACTTACCTTCATAACACCATAAATCTTCTGTTTCATTATGTTCTTTTTATCATAATGGTTTTTCTATATTTTGTTTTTTGGGTTACACATTATTTATCTGTTTCTAATTACTTCCATATTTGTTTTTATTGCAGGAAATGACACCCATTGAA
The DNA here is from genome assembly GCA_963277665.1 of Viscum album. Taxonomy (NCBI): domain Eukaryota; kingdom Viridiplantae; phylum Streptophyta; class Magnoliopsida; order Santalales; family Viscaceae; genus Viscum; species Viscum album. Next base: position 1,999,226,649 of record OY728125.1, on the reverse strand, counting down.
GAGAGACGGCGGAAAAAGATGACAGATAATAATCGTCGCATGGTACAGATGGGTGTTCCTCCACTCATCCCTGTTGTGAGTATTTTATTTCAAATATAAATATTTCAATAACTTATAATATCATGTGTTTAATTTCCTGTCAAACTTTTTTTCAGGATCCACGCCCTAGACGACAGATATCTGACGAGGATCCTGATATTTCTCCCAGTAGAGAGGTTGGTGGTACGAGGGATTGTGGGGCGAGAGTTAGATGATCCACTGCCACATATGTATCTTCTACACCCTATTTTGATCCTGGCGTGTCTTCAGGGACATATGAGATATTTAGACCTCCGATGTTTACACTACCAGCTGGCTAGACGTCTATGCCATCATCTTTTTCTTCTGGTTCATTATCTCCAGGTTATTATATTCCACCTTCTTTGACTCCTGCTGCGACACAGTATGTGGTTGAGGAGCATACACTGAGGGACACTCCACCTGTACAGGATATTCCTTCAGCTTCTGCACCCATTGATCTGACTACCACATGTATATTTATATAACTCTATCAAATTTTTATACCAAAATTTATTTTCATTATAACTTGTATTGATATTATTTTTCTTTAATAACAGATTCATCTACAGATAGGAGGCGGGGGAGGGGGCGTACTCGCTTGCGTGCGGTATGGAACCGCCAGACACAGTTGACGGTAGAATACAATGTTGATGGACAAATGATTGAGAAATATGGGCAGCAATGTCGGGGTTTTTTAGCGACGCTAGCCAAATACTCCGATATCATTCCGGTCAGCCCTCTCTCTTGGAGACATCTGCCACCCGAAGTCAAGGATAACGCGTGGGCACAAATATGGGTAAAAAATCTATTGGATTTAATGTAGTATATTTTTGTATTTAAATGAACTAATCAATTTGGTTTCAGCTTTGGTTTAACTTCACTGATGGCGAAGGTGCACAACCAGCGCGTTTAAAAGAGCTAGGAGAGCTTTGGAGAGCTTATAAGCATGAGCTGTATGTTGGCTGGTGTGATAGAGTGGGCACGGAGTTAGAGACATTACCTATCCTGGATGACTGCCCGATAGAGCAATATCGCCAAATTATTACCCATTGGGCGACTGCCAAATTTAAGGTATTAATCTCATTTGAGTTATTTAAATGAGAGTTTTCATATTTTTCATTAATATAATCTTATTAATTATTAATCATTATTTAGGAATATTCTGAAAAAAACAAAAAAAACATTGATTCAAAGAAATACCTCTACACTTTGGGGTGCACAACAATGTTAGATCATGAGAGGCAGTAGGTACGATATAGTTGTTTATAATTTTTCTTTAGGACTTTCCCTTTTTATTGGATCCTACTTAAATTATGTGATTTATTGAATAATGAATATATGATTATACTTTCACTTTATATTGTTTCAATGTCATTACATAATCACAAAATGAATATTGAAGGACGTATCCCTCGAGCAAAATTGTTTTGCTCGAGTAGAAGAAAAAAAGCTGGAACTGCGGTAAATGAACCAACCCAAGAGGAGATTGTAAGTTTTAATTTGTTTATTTCAAAGTTTAATTTCTAATTTGAAATTTAATAATCTATTAATATTTTTTACAGGTTGCTTTAGAGGCTCTTGATGCCCAGGAGCCTGAAAATTTTGGGCCACACGATCATTTATATCAGGTTTTGGGAGATGAGAACTCTGGTCGAGTACGCTGCCGACCTGGTAAGAATATAGTCCCGATGAGGTATTGGTTATCTCCAGGTATCCATTCTAGTACCACCGAGTTGGAACAGGTCAAGGAGCATGCAAGACAGTCTGATAAAAGGGTCACAGAGTTTTAAGTACAAGTTCAAACAAGAGATAGAGAATTTATGAAACTGATGAGAGATTTATCTTCATCACTTCCACCAGAGGCTAGTGCGGCTTGTCAGACATTTATGTCGTCGATGGGTGCATCATCCAATGCACCAGGCAGCAGCTCTAGTGGTGATCAAGATGATGACGTTCCTTGTGATGATGAGGATGCTGAAGAGGAAGAGGGTGAGGATGAGGATGTGGACGAGGGCGAGGATGGGGACAAGGGCGAGGATGGGGCTAAGGGCGAGGATGATGCCGAGGACGAGGACGACGATGAGGACAGAGATGGCGGCGAGGATGAGGCTGATGATGATAGTAGTGATAGTGATGGTGATCAGAGGAAAATTGATCCATTACATTTTTTAATTCTGTAAAACTCTTTATTTTTGAACATGGTTTTCCACTTTGGGGTTTTCCTCTGCTTCATAGGGACGTTGCATTCAGATTCTGTTTTTTGCACTTGATTCTTATTGTATGATTAGTCTATTACATAGACCTTTAGTATTCCTTGGTACTGTGATGCTCATTTTTCTATTTTTTTACTTAGATTTCTTAGTTATCCATGTATTTCATGTTTATGCATGTGGAAGATGATATGGAAAATGTGCTTTGAAGTAGTGGCCGACACCACTCAAAGTGTCTAACATTTATTTGAAATGGACAGGATTTTAAGTGAAAACAACAACTGGAATACGGAAAATAGTCCAAACGCATTCGGATTCTATTTAAACTATAGGAAAACGATCCATGGGTCATATGTGACGTGTACGAGTCAACCCCGCCTCAATCCGAGGTCCGGTGTGGCCGGTACCACTCAAAGTGTCTTTCTTTTGTTTAAAATGGATGCGCTTTTAAGTAAAAAAACCACATACGAAAAACGGACCAAAAACATTCATATACTGTTGATACTTTAGGACATGTATCCATGGGTCATTTGTGGCGTGTAGGAGTCAACCCCGCCACAATCCGAGGAGCAGTGTGGCCGACACCACTCAAAGTGTCTAACTTTTATTTGAAATGGACGAGATTTTAAGTGAAAACAACAACTGGCATACGGAAAACCAACCAAAGACATTCGGATACTATTGATACTTTAGGAAATGTATCCATGGGTCATATGTGACGTGTAAGAGTCAACCCCACCTCAATCCGAGGGCCGGTGTGGCTGGGACCACTCAAAGTGTCTTTCTTTTGTTTAAAATGGATGCGCTTTTAAGTAAAAAAAACCACATACGAAAAACTGACCAAACGCACTCAGATATTGTTGATACTTTAGGACATGTATCCATAGGTCATTTGTGACGTGTACGAGTCAAACCTGCCTCAATCTGAGGCGCGGTGTGGCTGACACCACTCAAAGTGTCTAACTTTTCTTTAACATGGACAACAGTTTAAGTTAAAACATCAACTGACATACGAAAAACCGACCAAACTCATTAGGATTCTGTTGAAACTGTAGGAAAACGATCCATGGGTCATTTTTAACGTGTATGAGTCAACCCCACCTCAATCCGAGGGCCGGTGTGGCCAGGACCACTCAAAGTTTGTCACTTTTCTTTGAAATGGACAACGGTTTAAGTTAAAACAACAACTGACATACGAAAAACCAACCAAATGCATTCAGATTCTGTTGAAACTTTAGAAAAATGATCCATGGGTCATATGTGACGTTTACGAGTAAACCCCGCCTCAATCCGAGGGCCGGTGTGGCCAGGACCACTCAAAGTGTGTCACTTTTCTTTGAAATGGACAACAGTTTAAGTTAAAACAACAACTGACATACGGAAAATGGACCAAAGGCATTCAGATACTGTTTATACTTTAGGACATGTATCCATGGGTCATATGTGACGTGTACGAGTCAACCCCTCCTCAATCCGAGGTCCGGTGTGGCCGGGACCACTCAAAGTGTGTCACTTTTCTTTGAAATGGACAACTGTTTAAGTTAAAACAACAACTGACATACGGTAAATGGACCAAAGGCATTCGGATACTGTTTATACTTTAGGAAATGTATCCATGGGTCATTTGTGACATGTAGGAGTCAACCCCTCCTCAATCCGAGGTCCAGTGTGTCTGGTACCACTCAAAGTGTCTTTTTTTTGTTTAAAATGGATGCGCTTTTAAGTAAAAAAAACCACATATGGAAAACTGACCAAACGCACTCGGATACTGTTGATACTTTAGGACATGTATCCATGAGTCATTTGTGATGTGTACGAGTCAACCCTGCCTCAATCCGAGGCGCGGTGTGGCCGGCACCACTCAAAGTGTCTAACTTTTCTTTGAAATGGACAACAATTTAAGTTAAAATAACAACTGACATACGGAAAACTGACCAAACTCATTCAGATTCTATTGAAACTTTAGGACAACGATCCATGGGTCATATGTGACGTGTAAAAGTCAACCCCACCTCAATAAGAGGCACAGTGTGACTGGTACCACTCAAAGTGTCTAACTTTTCTTTGAAATGAACACCAGTTTAAGTTAAAACAACAACTGACATACGAAAAACCAACCAAACACATTTGGATTCTGTTGAAACTTTTTTAAAACAATCCATGGGTCATATGTGATGTGTAAGATTCAACCCCACCTCAATCCGAGGGCTGGTGTGGCCGGGACCACTCATAGTGTGTCACTTTTCTTTGAAATGGACAACAGTTTAAGTTAAAACAACAATTGACAAACGGAAAATGGACCAAAGGCATTCAGATACTATTTATACTTTAGGAAATGTATCCATGGGTCATATGTGATGTGTAAGAGTCAACCCCACCTTAATCCGAGGGCCGGTGTGGCCGGGACCACTCAAAGTGTGTCACTTTTCTTTGAAATGGACAATAGTTTAAGTTAAAACAACAACTGACATACAGAAAACGGACCAAAGGAATTCAGATACTGTTTATACTTTAGGAAATGTATCCATGGGTCATATGTGACGTGTACAAGTCAACCCCTCCTCAATCCGAGGGCCGGTGTAGCCGGGACCACTCAAAGTGTGTCACTTTTCTTTGAAATGGACAACTGTTTAAGTTAAAACAACAACTGACATACGGTAAACAAACCAAAGGCATTAGGATACTATTAATACTTTATGAAATGTATCCATGGTTAATTTGTGACATGTAGGAGTCAACCCCTCCTCAATTCGAGGGCCGGTGTGTCCGGTACCACTCAAAGTGTCTTTCTTTTTTTAAAATGGATGCGCTTTTAAGTAAAAAAACCACATATGGAAAACTGACCAAATGCACTCGGATACTGTTGATACTTTACGACATGTATACATGGGTCATCTGTGACATGTACGAGTCAACCCCGCCTTAATCCGAGGCGCGGTGTGGCCGGCACCACTCAAAGTGTCTAACTTTTCTTTGAAATGGACAACAATTTAAGTTAAAATAACAACTGACATACGGAAAACCGACCAAACGCATTCAGATTCTATTGAAACTTTAGTAAAACGATCCATGGGTCATATGTGACGTGTACATGTCAACCCCACCTCAATCCGAGGTGCAGTGTGACCGGTACCACTCAAAGTGTCTAACTTTTCTTTGAAATGAACACCAGTTTAAGTTAAAACAACAACTGACATACCGAAAACCAACCAAACGCATTCATATTCTGTTGAAACTATAGGAAAACGATCCATGGGTCATATGTGACGTGTACGAGTCAACCTCGCCTAAATCTGAGGGCCGGTGTGGCCAGTACCACTCAAAGTGTCTTTCTTTTGTTTAAAATGGATGCGCTTTTAAGTAAAATAAACGACATACGGAAAACCGACCAAACACTTTCATATTCTGTTAAAACTTTAAGAAAATGATTTATGGGTCATTTGTGACATGTACGAGTCAACCCCAGCTCAATCCGAGGTGCGGTATGGCCGACACCACTCAAAGTGTCTAACTTTTATTTGAAATGGACATGATTTTAAGTGAAAACAACAACTTGCATACGGAAAACCGACCAAACGCATTCGGATTCTATTGAAACTTTAGTAAAATTATCCATGGGTCATATGTGACGTGTACGAGTCAACCCCGCCTCAATCCGAGGGCCGGTGTGGCTGGGACCACTCAAAGTTTGTCACTTTTCTTTGAAATGGACAACAGTTTAAGTTAAAACAACAACTGACATACGAAAAATGGAACAAAGGCATTCAGATACTATTGATACTTTAGGACATGTATCCATGGGTCATATGTGATATTTATGAGTCAACCCCGCCTCAATCCGAGGGCCGGTGTGGCCGGGACCACTCAAAGTGTCTTTCTTTTGTTTAAAATGGACGCGCTTTTAAGTAAAAAAACCACATACGGAAAACTGACCAAACACATTCGGATATTGTTGATACTTTAGGAAATGTATCCATTGGTCATTTGTGACGTGTACGAGTCAACCCCACCTCAATCCGAGGTGCGGTGTGGCCGAAACCACTCAAAGTGTCTTTCTTTTTTTTAAAATGGATGCGCTTTTAAGTAAAAAAAACGACATACGGAAAACCGACCAAACACTTTCGGATTCTTTTGAAAATTTAGGACAATGATCCATGGGTCATTTGTGATGTGTACGAGTCAAAACTTCCTCAATCCGAGGCGCGGTGTGGCTGACACCACTCAAAGTGTTTCACTTTTCTTTGAAATGGAAAATAGTTTAAGTTAAAACAACAACTGACATACGGAAAATAGACCAAAGGCATTCAGATACTGTTGATACTTTAGGACATGTATCCATGGGTCATTTGTGATGTGTACGAGTCAAATCCGCCTCAATATGAGGCGTGGTGTGGATGAAACCACTCAATGTCTTTCATTTATTTCAAAAGGAAATCATTTTAAGTGAATACAACTGAAATTTACACTCATCAATGACTCTTTTTCATGAGTTTGGTTGTTTCACTCATGGGGTCATAAGTGAAAAGACTCCTAAGAAAATATATTTTCACCATATATTATAAACAATACAAGTTCAATGCAAAATTCATCACAAATCATTACATACCCAAACCTAGTATCACAAAAAAATGGGATTTGAGTCAATTTGAATGTCTTATTCAAATCTAATAGATATTTATCAAACTATTATGCCTATTAGAATTTGATGGGTGAGGTGAATTACCACCGGATGATTGTTGTCATATGTGTTTTTTTGGGCTATTTTAGGTATTTTTTATACTTTTTGAAGTCTGTATGTGGCTTTTGTGATATTTTTTATGCAGGTGTATAGTGGAGGGTATACTGAGGGCTGTTGTGCACTGTTTTTTTATGCAGGTGTAGCTTCTGGGCGCTGCTGTGCAGCAGTTTTGGGAAACTCTTTACCAACGGTTTTGAACCGTTGGTAAAGCTTTTTCCAGAAATCTGGAAAAACTTATACCAACGGTTTACAACCGTTGGTAAAGCTTTTTCCATAAATCTGGAAAAACTTTTACCAACGGTTCTGAACCGTTGGTAAATTGTTTTCCAGAAATCTCGAGCACCTATACCAACAGTTTAAATGAAACCGTTGGTAAAGGGCTTTCCCCACGCCTTACTGGCCAACAGTTTGGAAAACCGTTGGTATACCCTATACCAACGGTTTTCCAGCCTATAGCAATGGTTATAAACCGTTGGTATAGCCTACTTTTCCAGTAGTGTTGTATAACCCTTTGTGAATCCGCAAAAAATATGATGATGAACTAAAGTTATAGGTATCACAGTCGATTATGAAAACATACCTATTTCGAAAGCTTACACATTCTGCCTGGTAACTGGTCAAGAAATAGTTGAAACCCAATATTTCGGGCACCGAGTGCAGTAGGTTCTGAAACCCTAGTTTGTGGATTTCCGTAGAGATGGAGGCGGTGTGTCACAAATAAGTGATGGCCGTATATTTTAGAGAAGTATCTTGGTGTTGATGTCGGTCGATGATGAAGTGAAAATAGAGGAGATTTTTGAACTTGTGAATCAGAATATTTCAGGCACGACAACGAGAGTATATGTAGGCGAGAAGATGATGTACCAAAGGAGCGACGATGTGGAGTTTCAAAGAGTGTTAGATCTAATAGCGAGATGTGGTGGAATTTTATTTTGAAATGAGATGCCGATTACGGAGGAGTCGTCAGATGAAGAGGAAGGCTTTGAAGGGTTTTTAGGAGGGTGAGCGGCGGAGGTAAATCACAATGTGGATTGATGTTAATGCGGTGGTATGATTTTAGTCAGGTATGTGCGTTAAGAGGAATGAGCTGTGGGAGTGACACTTGTTGGAAAAATGCCTTCTTTAGTAAATATATAGATATTTAATTATTCTTTTATTTTTTTCATTATTAATTAAAAGGTAATATTTATAAATTTTTATTTATAAATCTTGGTGTTTTTTTTGATATAATTATTAGCAATTTATTAAATATAAGTTATAACACTATTAATTATATTAATAGCATAATAATATATTATTAATTCATAAATTTTATATTATAAATGAAATAATTTGTATTGAAAAATATATTTACTAGTTAATAATTATATTATTTATAATATATTATGGTGTATTAGTAATTAGTTATTTATATATTTAATAATATAACATTTATTATTAATATTAATAATAATTATAGAATTCAAAATAATAATATTATTAATATTTAATAATCAATTTAATATGATTATTTATTATAGATAATATGGATAATAATGCTAAGAAGTATTAATATAATTAAAAAATATTAATTTTTATGATTACCAACATAGTTATTAATATTGATGTTTGTTAATTGTGATATTTAAAAAAAAATATTTATAAATATTTGTGAAATTTTTGTTGATATGATTATCAGTAATTCATTAATAAATAATTTTTTATTAATTATTAATTTTATTATTTATTATTAATTAATAATATATTATTATGTTATTAATTAATTAATAGTATAATAACTATTATTTATAATGTTTTATTTATAAATCTTTGTGAAATTTTTATAGATATAATCATCAGAAATTTATTAATAGGTAATGTATTTATTAATTATGAATTGTATTATTTATTTTTTAATTAATAATATATTATTATGTTATTAATATAATTAATAGTATAATAACTAATATTTATTTTATAACAATATAAATAAAATAATTTTCATTGAAAAATATATTTACTTGTTAATAATTATATTATTATTATAGATGGTACAACTACCAATGATAGTTCACACACGCTACAAAAGAAACCACTACAAATAAAGCGGTCTGGGGACTCGACCCCATGACCATTGCCCCAAACCCCATCCCTCCCTACCACCCAACTGCCTGCGAGGGGGCACTTATTAATAATTATATTATTTTTAATATATTGTGTAATGTATTAATAATTTTTTAATTATATAATTAATAATATAATAATTATTATTAATATTAATAATAATTATAGAATTCAAAATAATAATAATATTAATATTTAATAATAAATTTAATATAATTATTTATTATACATAATATGGATAATAATACTAAGAATTATTAATATAATTAACAAATAATGATTATTATTATGAACAACATATTTATTAATAATAACATTTCTTAATCGTTTCTAAATATGTGTATTAATTTCTAATGATATCAATTTTTTGTTTTATGAAACAAAATATAATATAACAATAGGTTTTTAAATAATGTAAATGTAAAGATTTAAAAAACATGTAATGTGTATCAATCTAATCTACATCGATATCTTGAGTGTTTCTCCACGCCACACCAGGTGTATAGATAATGTGTCCATGTTATGTGTGTCAATGTTTATGCTCTGGCATATGTACCTAATGTGTAACATCTCTGGCACCTACCTCCACATCATCCTATGTGATAAGTGGTGGATCTACAATCTCCCCATCCGTACCATGTCCTAGCTGCAAGGATAGTGGTTTCTAATTAGAACTCTTCCCAACATGTGAAGAAGATTACTATTGTATAACGGATATTTTTGGATCATATGATAATAAATACTACAATACAAACTAGTCAACATCTATCGCTACAATAAAATCTGCCACACTAATAGGATGTGATGCGTTGGAGCCCTCTAGATGAATAACATGTGGTTGGGGCTTTGTATGTGCCTCTATTTGTGCTTGTACAATCTGAATGTGGTTGTGGCTCATATGCAACAGGAAATGGAGAAACATCTTGCTGATCATGATGAACGTGCTTCTCTTATACCACATCTACATCCATAGCATGCTCGTCACCCCCTAACACATCTATATCAGTCTCAACACCCTCAGCATCGTCTAACACATCAAAAAAATCCATAAAAAATATTGTCCACGGGAAAAAGAATCTATGTCAGTGCTCTATGAAAATAGGCCGTGTCAAATGCGTTTGCCTATGTAGGATCATATGTGAATAATCTTAGCGATATGATAATCAAGAAATAAAATTATACAGTTAAATAAAGCTAATGAAAAAATTGTTCAACGATGGAAGGAAGAATTATTACCTACTCATGATATCTTTGTTCGTGTCGCATAAGATATGTCACTTGAGACATGCAGTGCTAGGGATCAAACTCAAGCTGATCCAATAGATGCATACATATTGTGTATACCCATCATAATCGAGACTCATGTTGTCTATCCCACATCTCAATATATCTTACATGATACCACCTCTAGTCAATGTCTCACTTCCATGACATATTCGGGGAATGAAGTCAAGGCAACTGATTGGGTGGTATGGGAATGGGCTAATAGAAACCAAACTGTCTCATAACTCTATCATCGTGATGTCAGTCAATAATATAAAAATGAATCTTAGGTATGACACATGAGCTAACAACAAGCATCATCATATAGTAAGGTGGGAGACTCTGGATGATAGACTCAATATATGACACCATGAAACCTAAAATATAAAAAAATCAATTAATAAATGAAGTCATTTATGGTACACAATAATAATTTAACTATATATTTAATAATCATATATGTTATCTGGTCAAAAACTATCCAACATAAGTCTATAAGTGTGGACATCATGTCTGACAGTATCGAAATATTGATGTGTCTAACTCCACTTGTAGAAAACATGTTTATACTTATATTTCATAATAGAAAGTTATGAATTTTATTTTCACATAAGAAGGAAGTAAAAAACATACCATCTTCCACATAGGGACTCCCGTGAAATATCAACATGCAATGGAACATGAGCATGTGGAGCTAAATGAGGGATGTGTTCCCATATCCACATCTAGATAAGAATAACGCATCCTGTAATATGAATCTTATCGATGTGACATGCACTGCATAACACTCTATATGTGTTTGTATATGAAAGGCATGTAGACCCCCAGCTATACCTCCATGTCTGGTCTAAATCCTCCAGTAACGGTAAATACATCAAGTGGAAAAATGTAGTCAAATGATCAAAAAAGGCCGTGCCTATAATAAGTCTCATAATGTATGCATGTTCAAATATAAGCACAATGATCTTGTTAGCATCATTAGCTATATGGTTGAAGTGCTCATCTATCCATAACATGCGTAATCACCTCCCAACAATGGACCTTCCATCATCATAGATCTCAATCCTCAGTAACATGTGAACTAGATCAAACTAATCTACACCAAATTGGTCTGTCACATCTACACCATCGATGGGGAGTCCCAATATAATGGACGCATCCTCAAGAGTAATAGTCATATTCCCCTCTATAAAATGAAATCTATGCATCTCTGGCCTCCATATATCTACTAGGGATGCAATGAGTTTATGATCAATGAATGTGAAGCTACACATCGCTGTTTTGTAGATCCCAACATAATAAAGATGAGGGACAATGACAAGAGGTGGGGCAACATGATGGAAATGATGAGACCTTCGCACACTCAAAGCACAAACTCGAAATACCTCTATAACTGGCCGTGAAACATGTTTTTCTTGAAATGTTAGCAATGGAGAGCTCTCCATATCTACATATGATATAATCATTACTTTTTTATAATCAATTCAATAAAATTTCAAAAATATTTTTTAAAAAACTACAAGAAGAAAATTGAGGTAAACAAATAGAATTTATAATTAAACATTTTGAAGAAAAATGAGGTAAACAAATAGAAGTGATTGATGTTTTTAGCTTAGTCCATCAATTTATTTTTTAATGATCTCTAATCATGTCTAATTTATTTCTAAATAATTTTTTGTATATCGACTGTGATAAAAATTCCGCATAGTACAAGCGACTGTATGATATATTCAACCGACCATGTGATTTCAATGATAGATTTAAAGAGAATTTGTTTATATGTTGAACCTTTTTTATTAATTTTATCAGTGTGTTTAATTTCTTAATAGTTTAAATATCACAAAATTATTTATGATAGAAACCAGAAATGAAACAAGCTATAGATGAAACAAGAAGTAAATGAAACAAGCCAGGAATAAAAGGATCCATAAATGAAAAATCTTGAATACAAAAAAAAATAAAAAGTCATGATAAAATATATAAACTCGATCAAATATTATGTTAAGTGGAGCCCCTTATTATTTCTTGAGAACATATTCTATGAATATACACTTTTGTGTGACAAATGCTACATTGTCATCCCCCCTGTCCTCGAGGTCAGCCCATATCATTTATGATACGAGTAGACTTTGGTCATCCTTGAGGGTGAAACCTGGAAATATCAGTGTAGTGGTATGTTCCCTCCTGGTCCGTTAATTTTTCGGTTTTGGTTGTTGGAGGTGCTCAAGGGAGGTTCTAGGATTTTTTGGTGGAAGTTAGAGGTGCAACAAAACTACTGCAGGAAATACACACTGTGTAAGTGTATTACACGACATAAAATGGTGGTTCATGGTTTGTGCAATACCAGTTCATGATGTGTATATTTTTGGGGTTAAATAATAAAAAGGGGATGTGTTTTCAGTGAAACCGAACCTTGAAGATTACATAATGTGAAAGAGGGTTACACACTGTGTAAATCCCCGATGCAATTCAATTTTAAAAGTTCTTTCTGTCCAAAATTTCATTCATTCGTATGTGGCTTATTCTTCCACTCATTTTGGGCAAACCCTAGTCACCCTAATGATTTCTTAAATCTGTCTTCCTACCTCTTTGATTTGTTGGTCTTGATGGTTGTTTGTTTGTAATCTGTGGTAAGACCTTCCTTCTTCTTGGTAGGTTTTCTTTCATTCTTCTCCCAAGGATTCACTGTGGTGATGTTGTTATGATTTGATGTGTGTGTTGGGTTATGTTTTTATGGTCTTTGGTTGCGGTGTAGGTTGATCTGTATTTTCTCATGGCGCGGTTGTAGTTTGCGAGTGTTCTTCTTCTCCCTAAGATGCACAACGAGTCGACTAAGCTTCTTTAAGGTAGGTAATCCTTCATTTCTCTTTATTTTGTATCATGCAGGTGGGGTTTACTTTTTTTTACCTATGGGTTATGGTTGTTCTGGCTTAATTAAATATAAATAATTGGTTAAATTGAAATTAAAGGGTAAAAAGGGGTTTTACTTTCATGTTTTTACAGCTTGATTGTTATTGTGATATTGTGAATTGTACATGCTTGATGTCCTGCTGAAAATTGTGGTCATTGGGGGCTTTGTTTTCACTGGATATATGTGTTGAGATTTCTTCTTTGGTTGTGATTGTTGTGATATCACACTAAAATGGAAATTGGCTAACCAATTATATTTGTCTAATAAAAAAGTTTCCCTAAGATAATGAATTATGTGATAACTTCCCTAAAATAAAGTGGAATGCGATAAAATCCCCTTTTTAAATATTTAAAATGATCTTGATGTGTTGTGACATGTGGTTGTTTTTGTGGGATGATTATGTGTGGTTGGGGCATGTGGGGCTGATTGTTCACGTGTCATGGTTTTGGGGCATCGAGGTGGTTTGTGGTCCATTATTTAGGGTGGAAAGGTGCTTTGTTTGGCTATGCTTTTAGGGAGTAAAGGTAGTCTATTTGGCTGTGATTTTGGGGCACTGAGGTGGTGGTTTTTTGTGCTATATTCTCGTGTAGTGATGACATACATAAATAATTATTTGATGATGTTTGAAATGACATAGGTTGGTTTGGTTAATGGGATGAAAATGGTAAATGAATAATTAAATGATGTGTTTTGTTATTAAATGTGGTTGATGCTAAATAATGAAAATAATGATATGATTAAATGAAATTTGTTGGAAATGTGAAATGGGGTTTGTGGCTTGTTGTGTGGTGTTATGCATTTAGAGGTGGCAACAAAAGTGGTGGTGTTGTGTGTTTCTTGGTTTATTTGTGAACCTATAGGTTGGGATTATGTGTTTGATATTATATATATACTTTTATATTCCTAATATTTCTATTCATACCTCACCCACGTCGAGAACTATGTGTTGACACCCGTATAGTCACACGAGGGTGTTTTTATCGACATCCATTGAGGAGTACTAATCGTTGGGTACCTACTCTTTATTACTCTCTCTTCTAGGAGAGTTAGGTATTTCACATGTTGTGATGGACATGGGTATGTTAGTGCATTATATGGTGGTTGTGATAGCCCATGAATTTGTGGATGAGGTGTGACAGACCAGGTGCTTTCGGTTGAGATGTGACTGTGCTTGTGGGGCAGTAGCCCAGGTGTCTTTGGGCGAGATTTGACGTAGTCGTGCTTGTGGGGTGGTGAGCCCAAGTGTCTTCGGGAATGGTGTATTGTGACCATGCTTTTGGGGAGATGTTTTATACAGAAGGGATGAGAGCACCATGATGTATGACAATGGGTGTGAGAGTGGCATACCAGTGAGAAAGTGGCGTGGGTACCCTTATCGATGTGATTCCTATTATATTATATTACTTAGTTTGTGTTATTTTATGAGCATGCCTTAGTGAGGTTGGGATGGTTAGTATACCTAATAGGTTCCATTTGGTTATGTTGTTTTCCCACATGCGCATTAGTATGCTTCTTTCATATGTGCATGAGAGACATTGATTTTCCTACTGAGTATACTTTTATGCTCACCTTACGTATATAAAACTATTTTCAGGTTTCCAGGAGGACAACGTGGACCATGCTAGACATTACTAGCCAGGATCCTTGATAGTTGTTGTGTTACTGCTTCAACTTTACTTTTGGGTATTCTCTTTGGATACTTTTATCTATATGAGTCTTATTTATACATGTATGTGGGATGGTTTTGGATTTATTTTATATTATGTCTTGGAGTTTTCTGTGGATGGTTTATATCATATATCAATTACATTTATATTATGGAGGGTAATTCCTCCCATACATGATATTTTTATACCCTCGGTGATAGTCGCCAACTCGGGGCCTACTGGAGGTGGGACTCAGGGGTCATTATCTCTCTCCCTCATTATGATATCTTTGGAGGGAGGGGAATGTGACAGAGTGGTATCAGAGGAGTGGTTGAGAGATAGGACAAAGTTTGAAGTTATACACAGAGAGGATTTCATGGGGTGGTATGGAAATAGTACTAGTTGACCTTGGTGTATGAAATAGGCTAGAGATATTGGCTAGGACATGGGATTTTAGGGCCCCCCATGAACCAGTGCACAGACTCCGAGCTTATTGAATGACTAAGTGAGATAGACCTATTTTTAGGGTATACACCCAAGAGAGGTACATACATCATGATGGATTGAATTCTTGTTTGAATTGGTTTGTTTTTGGAATACTTAAATGGATAACAAAATGAATTAAATGAGTTAAAATTAATCTTAATAAAATTCCACACTATCGGGCTTAGGAAGTACTTTGTTTTCCTTTCAAATATGGATCATGTTCATCATTCACATGTGGCTCAAGAAGTTAAGCTTCAATAGGCTAATCCAATTGATCATCATAGGGTTGATCCAGTTGGATAGGATGATCAGTGGGAGAGGACGTTGTGTTATTTCTAGTGGAAGGATTTGGCGATGTATGAGGGTAGTGTATCTGATGTGGAGATAGAAAGCTAGATGGAGGAGAATGATACCACTTTTAGCTTGATCTAGGCCCCAAGGGAGTACTAGGTCCCTTTGGTTTTTAGTTAGATGTGGGGAGATGTGCATCAGTGATGGATGTTGTATCTGGGAGAGCGTAAGAAGGAAGATGTTTTGTGGATCAACTTCTAGAAGGAGTTTCAGGCATAGTTCCCTTTTTCAACCATAAAGGCAGTAAAGAGGAAGGAGATTCTTTATCTTCAGTAGGGGAGCATGTTAGTGTGGGATTTTAGAATCAAGTTCAAGGACCTTATGTGTTTTTCCCCAGATCTTTTTTCAGATGAGGAGTCTCGTGTAATATGTCTTGAGGAGGCACTATGTTCTTCTATCCAGTATATTGTTACTCCTTTTATATTACCGATGTATCTGGAGGTTCAGAAGAAGGTGGAGGTGATCGACCAAATGCACTCACAAGGAGGTTTTCCATGGGAGGGGAACCGATAGGGTTCCTTGAGGAGAAGAGTTGTCAGTGGAAAGTCTCAGGCACCAAGACGTTTTAGGTTTCAACTAGAAGGGAGTTGACCTTAGTATATTTATTTTTAGCCTTATGGGGCTAGTAATTTTTTTGCTTTTCTTAGGAGATTTGTACCAATGTGTTTTGGTTTTGGGGATCATGGACATTTCCAGAACTAGTGCCTAGTGGTTCCCCTAGCTTAGTTTGGTGGAGGTGGAAAGGTTTGGTGCCAGTCTCAATAATAGTTTATAGTGAGACCATTTCAACAGTAGGGGAAGCTATTTTTTCTCCGCCAAGGGGATATAGATCAGATAGAGGCCAACCCCAGGATGTTCCTCACATTCAAGGACTATGACCCAAACGTGGTCTTATAGGTGGTCATCAATAGAGAGGTAGAGCAGCTGGGTATGGCCAGTTGCGTGCAATGGTGGAAGAAGTTTTAGAGGTGACATAGATCGTCAGAGGTATGATTAGTTTTTTTAGTACCCTTATTTATTCCTTGTTTGATTCAGGAGCTTCTCACTCCATTTTTACACCCCGATCTAGCACATACTCTAGGAATAGACATAGAGAGGCTTCCTATGCCCCCAGTGTTGACTCACCAGTCGGAGGCCAACCCAACTTGTTTGATGTGTGAAGGGGTGTAGACTGATGACGGGGCCAAATCAGTCATGTGGGGTATTTTCTTGCTACATATTCAGCCATACTATGTCATCCTCAACATCAAATGGTTTTATTCCGTACATGCTATTTTCAACTAATTCCAGAGGAGAGTCGTGTTTTCAAATTTGGATGACCAATGTGTGGTTTTTGTTGGCGGGTGGGGTTTTCAGGTGGGTAGTTGGTGTTTGAAGCCCCTTCTTTTCTTGTTGGCTGATTTTCAGTGGAATTAGTGGACACTGAGATGGTATAGGTTCCTAGGTTCATTGGGGAGTTCCAGTATGTTTTTTATGAGGACTTTGTGATGCTACCCCCTTGACATGATATTGAGTTTGGGATAGACTTTTATCTCAGTGATTCTATAATTTCAATGACTCCTTATTGAATGAAACCTTCTAAGTTATGATATTTAATGATTTAGATAGATGATCTAATGTATAAGGGTTTTATCTGGCCCTATGTGTCGCTATGGGTTTCTCTAGTGTTGTTCTCCAAGAAGGCGAATGATAGTCTAAGGTTGTGTATAGACTACTAGAGGTTGAATCAGGTGACGGTAAAAAATATTTACCCTCTTCCAAGGATAGATGATCTTTTTTACTAGATGACAGGGGTGAGTTGGTTTTCTATTATTGATATTTGGTCTTGATATCACCATTTGAGGGTGAAGAAGGGTGATATTCTAAATATTTCCTTCAGATGTAGGTATGAGCACTTCGAGTTTGTAGTCATTTCGTTCGGTGTTACGAACATGCCAACTATGTTCATGGGGATTATTAACTCTATGTTTCATGAGTTTTTGGGTCATTTCTTCATCGTATTCATCAATGATATCTTAATATCTCGAACTCAGAGGAGGAACATACTGAGTATCTCAGAACTGTCTTGCATGTTCTTCGACGCCACCATCTCTATAGAAAGTTTCCCAAGTGTGAGTTTTAGATACAAGAGGTGAATTTCCTCAAGCATATGGTGTCTCAGTGGAGTGTGGAAGTAGGCTCATCGAAGGTTGAAACAATTTTTTATTGGTCATCACCCAAGAATATAGAATATATTCATAGTTTTCTTGGTCATGCATGCTATTATTAGAGGTTTATACCAGATTTCTCTTAAGTTTCATCCTTGTTGATAGCTTTGACCAGGAAACACCAAGATTTTGTGTGGAGTGATCAGTGTCAGGTAGCATTCAGTCACCTGAAGGAGAAGTAGGTTAGTGCTCCAATGCTCTGGTTTCCTGAGGAAGGGGTGATGCTTAAGGTGTTTTGTGATGCTTATTTTCTGGGATTGGGATGTGTGTTGATGCAACAATGGGAAGTGATCTCTTATGGGTCTAGGTATTTATTTCCCCATGAGTGTAACTAATCCACCCATGATTTGAAGCTAGCAGCGACTGTGTTTGTGCTAAAGTTATGGTGGTATTAACTCATTGGGGAGTGCTTTATGGTCTTCACAGATCACAAGAGTTTGAGGTATATCTTTTCCCAATGTGATTTGAACTTGCAGCGGTAAAGGTGGATGAAGTATCTTTAGGATTATGATTTTGAGATCTCCTACACCTTAGGAAAGGGGAATATTATGGTTTCTATGTTGAGTATGAAGTCATGGAAGTGTGTTGTTTGGGAGTCTAAGGATGTTTGGAGAGAAATGGAGGAATTGACAGTATTTCACTTGGATGCAAGAGTGAATGGTTGTAGAGGATGTTTCTTTCAGGTGACAGTGTAGTATTCTATAATGTAGCAGGAAGAGGAGTCTCATTGGGGAGAATCAGAGGCATAGGTGATGCATGATCATTTTGGCCATATTGATTCTTTAGAGGGATGGTCATAGGATGATCGAAACCGGATGTTGTTTCATGGGAGGTTGTTTTTTCTGATAATAATGCATGATTTAGTTCTTAATTAGTTTCATAAATCACATTTAGAGGTATACCCAGAAGTTTCCAAGATGTAATGTGGCTTGAATATGTAGTTTTGGTGGCCTAGGATGAAACGAGCAGTGGCGGAGTTTGTGAAAAAGTGCTTGGTTTTCCATAAAGTAAAGGATGATCATCATGTTCTTAGGGTTTTGTTGCAACCCTTAGATGATCCCAAGTGTAAATGGGATGATATATTGATGGATTTCATCACATTGTTACCCATAACATAGGGAGTTTTTAATTCTATCTGGGTGTTCATGGATTAGTTAATGAAATCAGACCACTTCTTAGAAATCAAAGAGTTTATTATAGGGGATGCTTTGTCTAAGAGGTATGTGGATGAGGTGATGTGGTTGCATGGAGTTATGAGGTCCATTTTATTGGATTGGTATTCATGTTTTTCCTCACGAGTTTGTAGGGTATTGAAACATGATTTTGTCACTCAATTACACCTCAACACTTCTTTCCACCCTAAAAAAAATGGGAAGATAGAGAAGACTATCCAAACATTGGAGGATATGTTATAGGCGTGCATATTGAACTTTGGTGGATCTTGGGTATGACACCTTCCCTTAGTGGAGTTTTCTTATAATAATGGCTATCACTCTTCCATTGGCATGAACCTGTTTGAGGCTTTGTATGGGAGACTGTTTCGTTCTCTGCTATATTGGAAAAAGGTTAGGGAGACAACCATTCCTAGTTCCGATGTGGTGAAAATCACAAAATAGAAAGTTCTACTTGTTTTTTAGAAAATAAAAGTAGCATAGGAATGGTAGAAGTCTTATTCCGATCATAGAAGGAGACCCTTGGAGTTTGAGGTTGGGTACCACATGTTCTTGAAGGTTTTCCCTCGACGTGGGTAGTGGAGGTTTGATAGAGGGGTTAATATTTCCCCTAATTTTTTTGGTCCCTTTGAGTTTTTGTGGCAAGTTGGTGAGGTAGTGTATTGGTTGGTGTTTCCACCACGGTTGGAGAGGATCCATGAAATATTCCATGTGTCTTAACTTCATTGGCATATTCACGATGACTCCCAATTCATTGACTGGGGAGAGTTGGATATTGAGGATGATACAACATTTGTGGAATGACCAGTAGACATCTAGGATCGCTAAGAGAAGGAACTAAATTGATGGACCATTTCATTGGTTCATGTGTTGTGGAGGTATGGTGGGCTGTAGGATATTACTTGGGAGTGACAGTCGCAGATGCGTTCCCAGTACCTAAATTTCTTTTGATTTTTTCTTTGCCTTGTTTTTCTTTATGATGTGATGTTTGAATGCTTTTGTTTTATGAGATGAGCTATTTTCCTTGGTTTAGGATGTGTGTGGTGCGATGTGTGATAAAGTACTAACATATGAATAAAGAGGACCTGAATCCTAATCAAGACACATTAACTGTAATGTGATTAAACCTATGTGGACGAGTCAGTACCGCCCAAGCAGATAATATCTTGACATGGAAGATGGAATTCCTCGATTCATTTGTTCAGGATGGTGCGGTTTTTTGGTTGTAGTGGTTGTTGTTTTGGGTTTCATGGAGTTTTATATGGTTGTGTGAGAGGAGACGACTTATGGTTTTGGTGATGTGGTTGTGAAATGTGTTTTGTGGTCATTTGGGTTGTTGTGTTTGGATGGTGGTAAAACTTGAGGTACGACAAGACCCTTGAGAGGTATCTCGCAGGGTGGTTGTTCAGACCCTTTTTCTTCTGGATTTGGTTTTGGATTCTTGAGGGAGAGAATAATTTGAGAAATATATGATGTGATGTTTTGTGCCCTCTCGGTCTATTACATTTCCAGTTTTGGTTGTTGGAGGTGTTTGGGGGAGGTTTTGGGAGTTTTTGGTGGAAGTTGGAAGTGCAGCAGAACTACTGCAGGAAATAAACATTTTGTAAGTGTATTACACAACGTGTAATGGTGGTTCATGGCTTTGTGAGTCTAGTTCATGATGTGTAGATTTCAAGGTTAAATAATAAAAAGGTGACACATTTTTTAGTGAAACTGAACCCTGAGGATTACACAATGTGGAAGGGGATTACACGTCATGTAAATCCCTGATGCAGTGCAGTTTTAAAAGTTATTTCTGGATTAATTTTCATTAATTTAGTTGTGGATTATTCTTCCTCTCATTTTTTACAAACCCTAGTCA
Organism: Viscum album; assembly: GCA_963277665.1. Classification (NCBI taxonomy): domain Eukaryota; kingdom Viridiplantae; phylum Streptophyta; class Magnoliopsida; order Santalales; family Viscaceae; genus Viscum; species Viscum album. The sequence goes on along the minus strand of OY728125.1, from coordinate 1,999,205,641 downwards.
CCCCGAGGATTTATTCAATCCCTCTTCCTCACACTTTGATTCATTAGTCCCAGTGGTTATTCATTTTCAATCAGTGGTAAGCCCTTCCTTCTTCTTGGTAGGCTTCCTTTCGTTCTTCTCCCGGGGATTCACTATGAAAATGTTGTTATGGTTTGGGGTGTGTGTTAGGTTGAGTTTTGATATTATTTGGTTGTGGTGAAGGTTTATCCATGTTTTCTCATGGTGCGGTTGTGGTTTTCGGGTGTTCTTATTTGCCTTGTGGTGTGCAGCTAGTCGATAAAGCTTATTTGAGGTAGGAAATCTCTTGTTTCTCTTTATTGTGTATGATGAGAGAGGGGTTTGAATTTTTTTACTTATTGGTTATGGTTGAACTAGTTTAATTAAATATAAATAATTGGTTAAATTAAAATTAAAGGGTAAATGGGTTTTGACTTAGATTTATTGTTATTATGATATTGCGAATTGTATAGGCTTAACGCCCCACTGAAAATTATGGTTGTTGGGGGATTTTTTTCCCTGTATATATGCGTTGCTATTTATTCTTTAGTTATGATTGTTGTGATATCACCCTAAAATATAAATTGGATAACCACTTATATTTTTATAATAAAATGGTTTCTCTAAGATAATGACTTGTGTGATAATGTCCCTAAAATAAAGTAGAATGTGATAAAATCCCCTTTGTAAATCTGTAAAATGATCTTGATGTGTTGTGACTTGTGGTCATACTTATGGGATGACGATGTGTGGTTGGGGAATATGGGGATGGTGGTTTGTGTTTTATGATTTCGGGGTGGTGAGGTGGTTTGTGGGCCGTTCTTTGGGGCGACAAGGTGGTTTGTTTAGTCGTGATTTTGGGGTAGCAAGTTGGTTTGTGTGGATATGCTTTTGGGGTGGATAGGTGGTTTGTCTTTCCATTATTTTGGTGCAGTGAAGTGGTGGTTTCTTTATGATAGATTCCCGAGTAGTGATGAAATAAATAAATAATTGTTTGATGATGTTTGAAATGACACAGGTTGGTTTGTCTAATGAGATAAAAATGGTTAATGAATAATTAAATTATGGGTTGTGTGATTAAATGTGGCTGATTATAAATAATTAAAAGAATAACATGATTAAATGAAATTGGTTAGAAATGTGAAATGGTGTTTGCAACTTGTTGTGTGGAAGAAAAAGTGGTAGTGTTGTGATTTGGTTGGTCTGTTTTTGAACCCATAAGTTGGGATTGAGTGTTTTATATTATATATATACTTTCATATTTCTATTATTTCTATACGCACCCACCCACATCAAGCACTATGTTTTTACACCCACATATTCACGCTGGGGGTGTTTCTCCCGATATCCAATGAGGAGTACGGATGGATGGGTACCATCTCTTTCCTACCCTCTATTCTAGAAGAGGTTGGTATTTAATAGAATGTGATAGACAAAGGTTTGTTAGTGCATTAGATGGTGGTTGTGATAGCCCAGGTGTTTGAGGGAAAGGTGTGACAACCTAGGTGTTTTTTGAGCAAGACGTGACCATGCTTATAGGGTAGTAGCCTAGGTGTCTTCAGGATAGGTGTGGTGTGGCCATGCTTTTGGGGCGATGAGACCAGGTGTCTTTGGGAATGGTGTGTTGTGACTATGTTCATGGGGAGGTGTGGTATACATAAGGAATGGGAGTGCCAATACATACAAAATTGGGCGCGAGAGCGACATACTAGTGGGAAAGTGGTGTAGGGAACCCTTATCAATGTGATTCCTATTATATTATATTACTTGGTTTGTGCTATTTAGTGATAATGGCTTAGTGTGGTTGGGATAGTTAGTATACCTTAACATGTGTTGTTTGGTTCTGCTTTTTTTTCACAGGTGCATTATTATGCTTCTTTCACATGTTCATGAGAGACTTTGATTTCCCTACTGATTATAATTTTATGCTCACCCTACATATATAAAAACATTTTCAGGTTTCTAGGAGGACTATATGAACTATGCTGGGCATTACTAGCCCAGATCATTAACAGTTGTTGTGTCATTGTTTTATTTTTACTTTTAGGTGTTTACTTTGGAGACTTTTATCTGTAGAAGTCCTATTTATACATGCATGAGGGATGTTTTTGTCTTTATTTTATATTATGTCTTGGAGTTTTCTATGGATGATTTATCTTATCTCCCAATCCTATTTATATTATAGTGGGTAATGCCTCCCATACATGAGATTTTTATACCCTTAGTGCTAGTCGCCAACCTGGGGCCTACCAAAGGTGGGACTTGGGGGTAATTATCTCTCTCCCATCACTGTGGTATCTTTGGAGGGAGGGGGTCATGAAAATCAAGCACCAAATTAACAAGTCATAAATGAAAAAAATACAAAAATGAAAGAATCCAAAAATGAAAAAAGCTACAATATGAAACTTAGTAATATAATGGAGCATATTTGGATGATCAACATACAAGGTAGTAGTACTAATATCACCAATAGGCATCCAAGGTGTACTATAATAGTCAACCATAGTCACTACTGGAATTTGGTCTTTTCCCAACGGCAGTATACCAACGGTTTACTTAAACCGTTGGTATAGTGAGCCTTTGCCAACGGTTTATTTAAACCGTTGGCAAAGAGAATTTCGGTGGACCCTTTCCCAACGGTTCACTGGAACCATTGGGAAATGGGTGCTAAACTCACACATTTCCCAACGGTTCACTGGAACTATTGGGAAAGGTGTGCCTTTGCCAACGGTTTTTATAAACCGTTGGTAAAGGTTTTCCCCAAATTCCAGATCGCGATCTCCTCTCCCCATTCGGACAGAGCCCTAATCTATTCGCTCCGCTGCTCTCGCGAACCCCATCTGAATCCACTGCTCTCGCGAATCCGAATACCAGCACCCCCCATCCCAACAGGTACACCCCCATACGAATAGGTAAAATTTGATCTCAACCATATTGTTGTAGTTGTTTTAATGAATAGATTTTTTCCAGGTGTTGGTGGTTTACTTGATTATTGAAATTAATATCTAAATAGTATATTGTTTGTGTTTGTGAAGACTTATTTAATGTTTTTATATTCTATGTTTGGAAGGAGAGTGTTCAAAACATGTAAATCAGAGTTGGGGGAGGCTATCGTGAACGTTTACATGTTTTGGATAATGGACTGTGGGAATTATGGATTGTGTTCAAACCAATTTGATATGTTTTGGATAATGGATTTTGGGGGTAAGGGGTGTCCACGGGGGTGGGTGGGTTGTCCACGGGGGTGGGCGGGGCTGTCCATGGGGGTGGGAAAGGCTGTCCACGGGGGTGGGCGGGGCTGTCTAGGGGGTGTGGGATGTCCTGGGGGTCTGGGTGGGGTGTCCTGGTGGGGGAGGGGTGTGTGGGGTGTCCAGGGGGGTGGTATGTCTAGGTGGTGGTGGTGGGGTTGCAGGGGAGGGGGGTGTGGGCTGTTTGGGAGGGTGGGCGGGGCTATCCAGGGGGGTACGGGGGTGGGCGGGCTATCCACAAGGGTGGACGGGCTATCCACGGGGGTGGTCGGGCTGTCAAGGAGGGGTGGGCGGGCTGTCCAGGGGGAGTGGGTGGGCTATCCATGGGGGTGGTTGGGCTGTCTAGGGGGTAGGGGGTGTCCACGGGGGTGGGAGGGGCTGTCCAGGGGGTGTGGTCTGTCCTGGGGGTCTGGGTGGGGTGTCTTAGTGGGGGAGGGGTGTGTGGGGTGTCCAGGTGGGGTGGTATGTCTAGGTGGTGGTGGTGGGGTTGCAGGGAAGGGGGTGTGGGCTGTTTGGGAGGGTGGGCGGGGCTATCCAGGGGGGGTATGAGGTGTCCAGGGGGGTACGGGGGTGGGCGGGCTGTCCATAAGGGTGGACGGGCTGTCCACGGGGGTGGCCGGGCTGTCAAGGAGGGGTGGGCGGGCTGTCCAGGGGGGGTGGGTGGGCTGGCCACAGGGGGTAGGGGTGTCCAGGGGGGTGGGAGGGCTATCCAAGGGGGTGAGGGGCTGTCCATAGGGAGAAGGGGTGTCGATGGGGGTGGGTGGGCTGTCCACGGGGGTGGTTGGGCTGTCTAGGGGGTAGGGGGCGTCCACGGGGGTGGGTGGGTTGTCCACGGGGGTGGGCGGGGCTGTCCACGGGGGTGGGAAAGGCTGTCCACGGGGGTGGGTGGGGCTGTCCAGGGGGTGTGGGCTGTCCTGGGGGTCTGGGTGGGGTGTCCTGGTGGGGGAGGGGTGTGTGGGGTGTCCAGGGGGGTTGGTATGTCTAGGTGGTGGTGGTGGGGTTACAGGGGAGGGGGTGTGGGATTTTTGGGAGGGTGGGCGGGGCTATCCCGGGGGGGTACGGGGTGTCCAGGGGGGTACGGGGGTGGGCGGGCTATCCACAAGTGTGGACGGGCTGTCCACGGGGGTGGCTGGGCTGTCAAGGAGGGGTGGGCGGGCTGTCCAGGGGGGTGGGTGGGATGGCCACAGGGGGTAGGGGTGTCCAGGGGGGTGGGCGGGCTATCCAAGGGGGTGGGGGGCTGTCCATAGGGAGAAGGGGTGTCGAGGGGGGTGGGTGGGCTGTCCACGGGGGTGGTTGGGCTGTCTAGGGGGTAGGGGGGTGACCACGGGGGTGGGTGGGTTGTCCACGGGGGTGGGCGGGGCTGTCCACGAGGGTGGGAAAGGCTGTCCACGGGGGTAGGCGGGGCTGTCCAGGGGGTGTGGGCTGTCCTGGGGGTCTGGGTGGGGTGTACTGGTGGGGGAGGGGTGTGTGGGGTGTCCAGGGGGGTTGGTATGTCTAGGTGGTGGTGGTGGGGTTGCAGGGGAGGGGGGTGTGGGCTGTTTGGGAGGGTGGGCGGGGCTATCCCAGGGGGGGTACGAGGTGTCGAGGGGGGTACGGGGGTGGGCGGGCTGTCCACAAGGGTGGACGAGCTATCCACGGGGGTGGTCGGGCTGTCAAGGAGGGGTGGGCGGGCTGTCCAGGGGGGTGGGTGGGCTGGCCACGGGGGTTAGGGGTGTCCAGGGGGGTGGGCGGGCTATCCAAGGGGGTGGGGGGCTGTCCATAGGGAGAAGGGGTGTCTAGGGGGGTGGGCGGGCTATCCAAGGGGGTGGTGCTATAGTGGTTTTGGATTGTTTGAGGTACTCTTAGTGTATTATAAACCCTCATTTGTTCCATATTCATTTAAATTGATTTAATATCATTTTTTTCACACACACCATTATATCCTCTCAAACTATATTTAGATTGTATTTTCAATCGTATGGTGTTAAATATTTTAGTAAATGTTCATACTAGCTTCTTTTATGTGTTCTAGGGGTTTAGACTAATGACAGGGCAGCATGATTATTATGGGGGTATTCTTTTCATATTAATATACCTATACACCCCGACCCCCTTGGACAACCTGACCACCCCCACGGACAGCCCGCCCACCTGGACACCCCGACCCCCCTAGACAGCCCCCCACCCCCTGGACACCTCTGACCCCTCGGACGACCCCACCACCCCCTAGACACCCCGCACCCCCCCTGGACACGCCACACCCCCCTTGGACAGTCCCGCCACTCCCATGATCCTCATCCTACTCCTCATCCTGATCTACTTGGAGAAGTTAAAGTATAAAACTCATATACTCCCAACAAGACCCTTAAGTATTATGCATTCCTTGATCCACTTCTAATATCTTACTGGTCAATCCGTGAATATAGGCATTAGAAATTTTGTATCTTATTTTCTTATATACACTGTATTTTGTTGTATTTCTTAATATGATTCTCATAGAGAGTAATGTGTCAGTTATGCTTTTATATAGAGTAAACAATTGTCATTTACGTAAATATTTTTTTGATTAAACTTTAATATTATTGAATTGATTTGAAATGACTTATTGCGATTTTTTTTACAGAATGGATAGAAGTTGGATGTACGAAACTGATCGGATTTCAACCGATTTTCAAAATAATTTGAACAGCTTTCTAGATTTTTCATTTGACAAGGCTTCAGATAGTGGTCGCATACACTGCCCATGTTTTAATTGTGTTGGAAGACCTTGGTTGAGCCGTGAAGCAGTTATCTATCATATAACCAAATATGGTTTCCAAACAAACTATTATGTGTAGTATCACAATGGAGAGAAAATAGAATCTCAAAATATTGATGATCCAAATGATAGGACTGAATTGGAGAGTTTGATATATGATCAGTTTCCATTTATTCGACATCATGAGAAGGAAAGGATGTCCAGCCAAAAAGATTTCAATACAAGCACACATGATGCGTCCAATGAAAATGATGATGTTGATAGGGTGAAAAAATTGAATGATGCTGCGACGACTCCAGTATATCGGCAATGTGATAAAATGAAAAAGTTGGAATTTTTAATCTGATTGTTTCATGGGAAAACTATGTACGGGATTTCAAATACTGCAATTGATTATATTCTTACCTTCTTGAAGGACTTACTTCTAGATGATGCAGATATTCCCTCAAACCACTATATGTCATGGAAGTTGGTTGATGAACTTGGATTCTCAAAAAAAAAAAATTCATGCTTGCCCAAATGATTGCAGCTTATTTTGGGAGGAAACTGCTGAAAGAAATGATTGTATAAAATGAGGAACCTCCCGATGGAAGCCAAAAGATGATGGAACACCATCTCGTGTGCCACAAAAAGTAATGTGGCACTTTCCATTGATCCCCAGATTACAGAACCTTTTCATGTCTGATGAAATATCCGTAAAAATGCAATGGCATGACACCAAGAGAAAAAAGAATAATGAAGAGTTGGTTCACCCTGCAGATGGATTTGCATGGCAAAGATTTGATTCTCGATATCCTGAATTTGCAGCCGACGTGCATAATGTGAGACTGGGTCTTTCATGTGACGGTTTTAATCCATTTGGGAAGATTCTTACTTCACACAGCACATGGCTGGTTTTCATACACATTTATAACCTTCCCCCTTGGTTGTGTATGAAAAAGCCTTACACTTTCTTGAGTATACTGATATCTGGCCTTTTTGATCCTGGCAATGATATATATGTATACATGCAACCTTTAATAAAAGAGTTGAAACTTCTTTGGGATGTGGGTGTGCCCACATACAATGCATGTTCGAAAGACATATTTCAGATGCGTGCTGCACTTATGTGGACTATCAATGATTTTCCTGCTTATGCAATGATGTCTGGATGGAGCACAAAAGGAAAATTGTCATGTCCTGTTTGTATGAAGAATACTCGATCGAGAAGACTGAAATATCTCCATAGTTTTAGTTTTATGGGACATCGACGATTCTTTCCAATGAAGCATACATATAGAAACAATCGTCGAAGATTTGACAATACCATGGAGAATGACGATCCACCTCAGCGTATGTCTGGAACTGATGTGCTTAATGAATTGAAATATTTCAGTTATTCATTTGGGAAGAGTGTAATGAAATATAGAAAGAGGAAAAATGTTCCAATGATACCTATTACAATTGGAAGAAGAAGAGTATATTCTTTGAGTTGTCATATTGGTCAACCAACTTGTTACGTCATTGCTTAGACGTAATGCACATTGAAAAAAATATATATGAAATGTTGCTTTCGATTCTTCTAAATGTCAAGGGGAAGACAAAAGATGATTTACGATCTCAGAGTGACTTGGTAGATTGGGGGATCATACCAGAATTGCATCCTGTCTGTATCAGTGAAAATAAATGGCAAGTTCCATGTGCTTCTTATGTGATGACTCCTGCTGAAAAAAAAAATCAATTTCTGGAAATGCTAGAGACTATTAAAGTTCCTGATGGATATTCAAGAAATATATCAAAACGGGTCAACAGAAAAGAGTTGAAGTTGAAATCTTTGAAGACTCATTATTATCACGTCCTTTTGCATGATTTGATTCCAATAGCAATCCGTCATCTCTTGTCCAATAATGTTAGAGTCTCAGTTATTCGATTGTGCTATTTTTTTAGAGATCTTTGTGCTAAGAGGTTGTCCAAATACCTCGTGCAAAAACTATTGGAAGAGACACCATTAATTTTGTGTGAGTTAGAGAAAATATTCCCTCCATCATTTTTACATGCATGTTGCATCTGACTGTCCATATTCCGACCGAAATACTTCTTGGAGGACCCGTTGCTTTCCGTTGGATGTATCCAACTGAAAGAAACATGTGCACATTGAAATCATATGTTCGGAACAGGAATTATCCCGAAGGTTCTATTGTGAACGGTTACTTGGCTCAAGAATGTATGGATTTCTGCTCAATGTATTTGTCTGATCATACTACGAGAATAAACAGACCAATGAGAAATGAAGAAGAACAATATGGGCAAATTGAACCCAGTTTTCCATCACTTCCTCAGACAGGAGGAATTCCGGGATCATATACATTGATAACATTAAGCCTTGAAGAGCGAGAGATGAAACATCGCACAGTGTTGTTCAATTGTGATTTGTTCGATGAGTATATAAAGTAAGTTAATTGTACATGTATCTCTTATCTTATCTCTTGTAATTTTAAATATTTGTTAAACTATTATTATTTTTATCTACAGGGAACATAAAGAATTGATATATAGAAATCATCGTTCTTTATCTTTGAGAAAGAAGGAGACTTTTCATAGCAAAGGGTTTTCTACTTGGTTGAAATTGAAGGTAAAAATATTTCTGTAATAACTAAATAAAAATAATATTTAATTAAGTTTACTATTTGTTAATATTTCAAGTATTGAGTTTGCCTACAGAATCTGTTTCTGAGGAAATAAGAGCTTTGGCTTTTGGTCCTAATACCATGGTTCGTGCTTGTAAATCACTTGTGATCAATGGATACAAATTTGTTATCACTGAAAGAGCAAGAAACATGAGAACACAGCATAATGGTGTTATGATAACTGCCACAACAGACTGTTATGCCAGTTCATCGGACACTAGACCTCGTTCTGAAAATGTTTCTTATTATGGTGTCGTGGAGAAAATAATAATTTTGGATTATTACTCACATGGTCGAGTCACGATGATGAAATGTCAATGGTTTGATTCAATGACGAGGCAAGGAACCTTTATTGATGATTGTGGATTTCGAGTTATTGACATTACTCGCACTCTTGCCACCGATGAACCATATGTATTTACATCAATGGTGAAACAAGTTTTTTATGTCAAAGATCATCGTCATCCTTAATTCGGTGTAATTATTGAAGTAAATCCCAGACATGTTTTTGATGATGGTGATGATGAAGTTGACACTATCCCTACTGCAATTGGAAGCAATCCGTTTATTACTTATGATGACCCCAACAACTCAATTTTCAGAGTTGATTGTGAACCCGAAGTTGTGGTGGGAAATATATAGAATCACACAGTCGTGTTCTCACCTACATGTTTCACCTACATCATTCAGAGTGTGTATCCTAGTACTTACCTTCATAACACCATAAATATTCTGTTTCATTATGTTCTTTTTATCATAATGGTTTTTCTATATTTTGTTTTTTGGGTTACACATTAGTTATCTATTTCTAATTACTTCCACATTTGTTTTCATTGCAGGAAATGACACCCATTGAAGAGAGGCGGCGGAAAAAGATGACAGATAATAATCGTCGCATGGTACAGATGGGTGTTCCTCCACTCATCCTTGTTGTGAGTATTTTATTTCAAATATAAATATTTCAATAACTTATAATATCATGTGTTTACTTTTCTGTCAAACTTTTTTTCAGGATCCACGCCCTAGACGACAGATATCTGACGAGGAGCCTAATATTGCTCCCAGTAGAGAGGTTGGTGGTACGAGGGCTCATGGGGAGAGAGTTAGACGATCCACCACCACAGACGTATCTTCTACGCCCTATTTTGATCCTGGCGTGTCATCAGGTACATATGAGATATTTAGACCTCCGATGTTTACACTACCAGTTGGCTAGACGTCTATGCCATCATCTTTTGCTTCTGGTTCATTATCTCCAGGTTATTATATTCCACCTTCTTCGACTCCTGCTGCGACACAGTATTTGGCTGAGGAGCATACACTGAGGGACACTCCACCTGTACAGGATATTCCTTCAGCTTCTGCACCCATTGATCCGACTACCACAGGTATATTTATATAACTCTATCAAATTTTTATACCAAAATTTATTTTTATTATAACTTGTATTGATATTATTTTTCTTTAATAACATATTCATCTACAGATAGGAGGCGGGGGAGGGGGCATACTCTCTTGCGTGCAGTATGGAACTGCCAGACACAGTTGATGGTAGAATACAATGTTGATGGACAAATGATTGAGAAATCTGGGCAGCAATGTTGGGGTTTTTTGGCGACGCTAGTCAAATACTCTGATATCATTCCGGTCAGCCCTCTCTCTTAGAGACATCTGCCACCCGAAGTCAAGGATAACGCGTGGGCACAAATATGGGTAAAAAATCTATTGGATTTAATGTAGTATATTTTTTTATTTAAATGAACTAATCAATTTGGTTTCGGCTTCGGTTTAACTTCCCTGATGGCGAAGGTGCACGACCAGCGCGTTTAAAAGAGCTAGGAGAGCTTTGGAGAGCTTATAAGCATGAGCTGTATGTTGGATGATGTGATAGAGTGGGCACGGAGTTAGAGACATTACCTATCGTGGATGACTGCCCGATAGAGCAATATCGCCAAATGATTACCCATTGGGCGACTGCCAAAGTTAAGGTATTAATTTGATTTGAGTTATTTAAATGAGAGTTTTCATATTTTTCATTAATATAGTCTTATTAATTATTAATCATTATTTAGGAATCTTCTGAAAAAAAAACAAAAAAACATTGATTCAAAGAAATACCTCCACACTTTGGGGCACACAACGATGTCAGATCATGAGAGGCAGCAGGTACGATATAGTTGTTTATAATTTTTCTTTAGGACTTTCCCTTTTTATTGGATCCTACTTAAATTATGTGATTTATTGAATAATGAATATATGATTATACTTTCACTTTATATTGTTTCAATGTCATTACAGAAGCACAAAATGAATATTGAAGGACGTATCCCTCGAGCAAAATTGTTTTGCTCGAGTAGAAGAAAAAAATATGGAACTGCGGTAAATGAACCGACCCAAGAGAAGATTGTAAGTTTTAATTTGTTTATTTCAAAGTTTAATTTATAATTTGAAATTTAATAATCTATTAATATTTTTTACAGGCTGCTTTAGAGGATCTTGATGCCCAGGAGCCTGACAATTTTGGGCCACATGATCATTTATATCAGGTTTTGGGAGATGAGCACTCTGGTCGAGTACGCTGCCGACCTGGTAAGAATATAGTCCCGACGAGGTATTGGTCGTCTCCAGGTATCCATTCTAGTACCACCAAGTTGGAACAGGTCAAGGAGAATGCAAGATAGTCTGATAAAAGGGTCACAGAGTTGGAAGTACAAGTTCAAACAAGAGACAGAGAATTTATGAAACTGATGAGAGATTTATCTTCATCACTTCCACCAGAGGCTAGTGCGGCTTGTCAGACATTTATGTCGTCGATGGGTGCATCATCCAATGCACCAGGCGGCAGCTCTAGTGGCGATAAAGATGATGATGTTCCTGGTGATGATGAGGATGCTGAAGAGGAAGAGGGCGAGGATGAGGATATGGACGAGGGCTAGGATGGGGCCGAGGGCGAGGATGGGGCCGAGGGTGAGGATGATGCCGAGGACGAGGACGATGATGAGGACAGAGATGGCGGCGAGGATGAGGCTGATGATGATAGTAGTGATGGTGATGGTGATCAGAGGCAGATTGATCCATTACATTTTTGAATTTTGTATAACTTTTTATTTTTGAACATGGTTTTCCACTTTGGGGTTTTCCTCTGCTTCATAGGGACGTTGCATTCAGATTCTGTTTTTTGCACTTGATTCTTATTGTATGATTAGTCTACTACATAGACCTTTAGTATTCCTTGGTACTGTGATGCTCATTTTTCTATTTTTTTTATTTAGCTTTCTTAGCTAGCCATGTATTTCATGTTTATGCATGTGGAAGATGATATGGAAAATGTGCTCTGAAGTAGTGGCCGACACCACTAACATTTATTTGAAATGGACAGGATTTTAAGTGAAAAAAACAACTGGCATATGGAATACAGACCAAAAGCATTTGGATTCTGTTTAAACTATAGGACAACGATCCATGGGTCATATGTGACGTTTACGAGTCAATCCCGCCTCAATCCGAGGTCTGGTGTGGCCGGTACCACTCAAAGTGTCTTTCTTTTGTTTAAAATGGATGCGCTTTTAAGTAAAAAAACCACATAAAAAAAAAAGACCAAACACATTCAGATACTGTTGATACTTTAGGACATGTATCCATGGGTCATTTGTGGCGTGTAGAAGTCAACCCCGCCTCAATCCGAGGAGCGGTGTGGCCGGCACCACTCAAAGTGTCTAACTTTTATTTGAAATGGACATGATTTTAAGTGAAAACAACAACTGACATATGGAAAACGGACCAAAGGCATTCAGATACTATTTATACTTTAGGAAATGTATCCATGGGTCATATGTGATGGGTAAGAGTCAACCCCACCTCAATCCGAGGTCCGGTGTGGCCGGGACCACTCAAAGTGTCTTTCTTTTGTTTAAAATGGATGCGCTTTTAAGTAAAAAAAAAACCACATACGGAAAACTGACCAAGCACATTCGGATACTGTTGATACTTTAGGACATGTATCCATTGGTCATTTGTGACGTTTAAGAGTCAACCCCGCCTCAATCCGAGGTGCGGTGTGGCCGACACCACTCAAAGTGTCTAACTTTTCTTTAATATGGACACCAGTTTAAGTTAAAACATCAAATGACATACGGAAAACCAACCAAACACATTCAGATTCTGTTTAAACTTTAGGAAAACGATCCATGGGTCATTTTTGACGTGTACGAGTCAACCCCACCTCAATCCGAGGGCCGGTGTGGCCAGTACCACTCAAAGTTTGTCACTTTTCTTTGAAATGGACAACGGTTTAAGTTAAAACAACAACTGACATACGGAAAACCAACCAAACGCATTCAGATTCTGTTGAAACTTTAGGAAAACGATCCATGGGTCATATGTGACGTGTACGAGTCAACCCCGCATCAATCCGAGGGCTGTTGTCGTCGGGACCACTCAAAGTGTGTCACTTTTCTTTGAAATGGACAACAGTTTAAGTTAAAACAACAACTGACATACAGAAAACAGACCAAAGGCATTAGGATACTATTTATACTTTAGGACATGTATCCATGGGTCATATGTGATGTGTAAGAGTCAACCCCTCCTCAATCCGAGGGCCGGTGTGGCCGGGACCACTCAAAGTGTTTCACTTTTCTTTGAAATGGACAACTGTTTAAGTTAAAACAACAACTGACATACGGTAAATGGACCAAAGGAATTCGGATACTGTTGATACATTATAACATGTATCCATGGGTCATTTGTGACATTTAGGAGTCAACCCCTCCTCAATCCAAGGGCCGGTGTGGCCGGTACCACTCAAAGTGTCTTTCTTTTGTTTAAAATGGATGCGCTTTTAAGTAAAAAAAACCACATATGGAAAACCGACCAAATGCATTCGGATTTCGTTGAAACTTTAGGAATACGATCCATGGGTCATTTTTGACATGTACGAGTCAACACCGCCTCAATCCGAGGTGCGGTGTGGCCGGCACCACTCAAAGTGTCTAACTTTTCTTTGAAATGGACAACAATTTAAGTTAAAATAACAACTGACATACGGAAAACTGACCAAACGCATTCGGATTCTGTTGAAACTTTAGAAAAACGATCCATGGGTCATATGTGACGTGTAAGAGTCAACCCCGCCTCAATTCGAGGCTCAGTGTGACCGGTACCACTCAAAGTGTCTAACTTTTCTTTGAAATGAACACCAGTTTAAGTTAAAACAACAACTGACATACTGAAAACCAACTAAATGCATTCCGATTCTGTTGAAACTGTAGGAAAAAAATTCATGGTTCATATGTGACGTGTACGAGTCAACCCCGCCTCAATCCGAGGGCCTGTGTGGCCGGTACCACTCAAAGTGTCTTTCTTTTGTTTAAAATGGATGCGCTTTTAAGTAAAATAAACGACATACAGAAAACCGACCAAACACTTTCGGATTCTGTTGAAACTTTAAGAAAATGATTTATGGGTCATTTGTGATGTGTACGAGTCAACCCCACCTCAATCTGAGGTGCGGTGTGGCCGACACCACTCAAAGTGTCTAAATTTTATTTGAAATGGACAGGATTTTAAGTGAAAACAACAACTTGCATACGGAAAACAGACCAAACACATTCAGATTCTGTTTAAACTTTAGGAAAAAGATCCATGGGTCATATGTGACGTGTACGAGTCAACCCCGCCTCAATCCGAGGGCCGGTGTGGCCGGGACCACTCAAATTTTGTCACTTTTCTTTGAAATGGACAACGATTTAAGTTAAAACAACAACTAACATACGGAAAACGGAACAAAAGCATTAGGATACTATTTATACTTTAGGACATGTATCCATGGGTCATATGTGATGAGTACGAGTCAACCCCACCTCAATCTGAGGGCCGGTGTGGCCGGGACCACTCAAGGTGTCTTTCTTTTGTTTAAAATGGATGCGCTTTTAAGTAAAAAAACCACATACGGAAAAATGACCAAACACATTCGGATACTGTTGATACTTTAGGACATGTATCCATTGCTCATTTGTGACATTTACGAGTCAATCCAGCCTCAATACAAGGTGCGGTGTGACCGACACCACTCAAAGTGTCTAACTTTTCTTTAACATGGACAACAGTTTAAGTTAAAACATCAACTCACATACGGAAAACCGACCAAACGCATTCGGATTCTGTTGAAACTATAGGAAAACGATCCATGGGTCATTTGTGACGTGTACGAGTCAAATCCACCTCAATCCGAGGTCTGATGTGGCCAGGACCACTCAAAGTTTGTCACTTTTCTTTGAAATGGACAACGGTTTAAGTTAAAACAACAACTGACATACGGAAAACCAACCAAACGCATTCGGATTCTGTTGAAACTTTAGGACAATGATACATGGGTCATATGTGACGTGTACGAGTCAACCCCGCCTCAATCCGAGGGCCGGTGTAGTCGGGACCACTCAAAGTGTGTCACTTTTCTTTGAAATGGACAACAGTTTAAGTTAAAACAACAACT
Source organism: Viscum album (assembly GCA_963277665.1). NCBI lineage: Eukaryota > Viridiplantae > Streptophyta > Magnoliopsida > Santalales > Viscaceae > Viscum > Viscum album. The sequence goes on along the minus strand of OY728125.1, from coordinate 1,999,190,500 downwards.
GACATACGAAAAACGGACCAAAGGCATTCGGATACTATTTATACTTTAGGAAATGTATCCATGGGTCATATGTGACGTGTAAGAGTCAACCCCTCCTCAATCCGAGGGCCGGTGTGGCTGGGACCACTCAAAGTGTGTCACTTTTCTTTGAAATGGACAACTGTTTAAGTTAAAACAACAACTGACATACGGTAAATGGACCAAAGGCATTCGGATACTATTGATACTTTAGGAAATGTATCCATGGGTCATTTGTGAAATGTAGGAGTCAACCCCTACTCAATCCGAGGGCCGGTGTGGCCGGTACCACTCAAAGTGTCTTTCTTTTGTTTAAAATGGATGCGCTTTTAAGTAAAAAAAACCACATATGGAAAACCGACCAAACGCATTCGGATTCTGTTGAAACTTTAGGAAAACGATCCATGGGTCATTTTTGACGTGTACGAGTCAACCTTGCCTCAATTCGAGGCGCGGTGTGGCCGACACCACTCAAAGTGTCTAACTTTTCTTTGAAATGGACAACAATTTAAGTTAAAATAACAACTGACATACAGAAAACCGACCAAATGCATTCATATTCTATTGAAACTTTAGGAAAATGATCCATGGGTCATATGTGACGTGTACGAGTCAACCCCTCCTCAATAAGAGGCACAGTGTGATCGGTACCACTCAAAGTGTCTAACTTTTCTTTGAAATGATCACCAGTTTAAGTTAAAACAACAACTGACATACCGAAAACCAACCAAACGCATTCATATTCTGTTTAAACTGTAGGAAAAAGATTCATGGGTCATATGTGACGTGTAAGAGTCAACCCCGCCTCAATCCGAGGGCCTGTGTGGCCGGTACCACTCAAAGTGTATTTCTTTTGTTTAAAATGGATGCGCTTTTAAGTAAAATAAACGACATACAGAAAAATGACCAAACACTTTCAGATTCTATTGAAACTTTAAGAAAATGATTTATGCGTCATTTGTGACGTGTATGAGTCAAATCCACCTCAATTCGAGGCGCAATGTGGCCAACACCACTCAAAGTGTCTAACTTTTATTTGAAATGGACAGGATTTTAAGTGAAAACAACAACTTGCATACGGAAAACTGACCAAACGCATTCAGATTCTGTTGAAACTTTAGGAAAAAGATCTATGGGTCATATGTGGCATGTATGAGTCAACCCCGCCTCAATCTGAGGGCCGGTGTGGCCGGGACCACTCAAAGTTTGTCACTTTTCTTTGAAATGGACAACGGTTTAAGTTAAAACAACAACTGACATACGAAAAACGGACCAAAGGCATTCATATACTATTGATACTTTAGGAAATGTATCCATGGGTAATATGTGATGTGTACGAGTCAACCCCGCCTCAATCTGAGGGCCGGTGTGGCCCGGACCACTCAAAGTGTCTTTCTTTTGTTTAAAATGGATGCACTTTTAAGTAAAAAAACCACATACGGAAAACTGAACAAACACATTCGGATACTGTTGATACTTTAGGACATGTATCCATTGGTCATTTGTGACGTGTACGAGTCAACACTTCCTCAATCCGAGGCGCAGTGTGGCCGACACCACTCAAAGTGTCTAACTTTTCTTTAACATGGACAACAGTTTAAGTTAAAACATCAACTGACATACAGAAAACCGACCAAATGCATTTGGATTCTATTGAAACTGTAGGAAAACAATCCATGGGTCATTTTTGACGTGTACGAGTCAACCCCACCTCAATACGAGGGCCGGTGTGGCCAAGAACACTCAAAGTTTGTCACTTTTCTTTGAAATGGACAACGGTTTAAGTTAAAACAACAACTGACATACGGAAAACCAACCAAACACATTAGGATTCTGTTGAAACTTTAGGACAATGATACATGGGTCATATGTGACGTGTAAGAGTCAACCCCCCCTCAATCCGAGGGCCGGTGTAGTCGGGACCACTCAAAGTGTGTCACTTTTCTTTGAAATGGACAACAGTTTAAGTTAAAACAACAACTGACATACGGAAAACAGACCAAAGGCATTCAGATACTGTTTATACTTTAGGACATGTATCCATGGGTCATATGTGACGTGTACGAGTCAACCCCTCCTCAATCCGAGGGTCGGTGTGGCCGGGACCACTCAAAGTGTGTCACTTTTCTTTGAAATGGACAACTGTTTAAGTTAAAACAACAACTGACATACGGTAAACAGAACAAAGGCATTCAGATACTGTTGATACTTTAGGACATGTATCCATGGGTCATTTGTGACATGTAGGAGTCAACCCCTCCTCAATCCAAGGGTCGGTGTGGCTGGTAACACTCAAAGTGTCTTTCTTTTGTTTAAAATGGATGCGCTTTTAAGTAAAAAAAACCACATATGGAAAACTGACCAAACGCATTCGGATTCTGTTGAAACTTTAGGAAAACGATCCATGGGTCATTTTTGACGTGTACGAGTCAACCCTGCCTCAATCCGAGGTGCGGTGTGGCCGGAACCACTCAAAGTGTCTAACTTTTCTTTGAAATGGACAACAATTTAAGTTAAAATAACAACTGACATACGGAAAACCGACCAAACGCATTCGGATTTTATTGAAACTTTAGGACAACAATCCATGGGTCATATGTGATGTGTACGAGTCAACTCTGCCTCAATCCAAGGCATAGTGTGACCGGTACCACTCAAAGTGTCTAACTTTTCTTTGAAATGATAACCAGTTTAAGTTAAAACAACAACTGACATACCGAAAACGAACCAAACACATTCATATTATGTTGAAACTGTAGGAAAACAATTCATGGGTCATATGTGACGTGTAAAAGTCAACCCCGCCTCAATCCGAGGGCCTGTGTGGCCGGTACCACTCAAAGTGTCTTTCTTTTGTTTAAAATGGATGCGCTTTTAAGTAAAATAAACGACATACGGAAAAATGACCAAACACTTTCGGATTCTATTGAAACTTTAAGAAAATGATTTATGGGTCATTTTTGACGTGTATGAGTCAACCCCACCTCAATCCGAGGCGCATTGTGGCCGACACCACTCAAAGTGTCTAACTTTTATTTGAAATGGACATGATTTTAAGTGAAAACAACAACTTGCATACGGAAAACCGACCAAACGCATTCAGATTCTGTTGAAACTTTAGGAAAAAGATCCATGGGTCATATGTGATGTGTAAGATTCAACCCCGCCTCAATCCGAGGGCCGGTGTGGCCATGACCACTCAAAGTTTGTCACTTTTCTTTGAAATGGACAACAGTTTAAGTTAAAACAACAACTGACATACAGAAAATGGACCAAAGGCATTCAGATACTATTGATACTTTAGGAAATGTATCCATGGGTCATATGTGACGTGTACGAGTCAACCCCGCCTCAATTAGAGGTCCTTTGTGGCCGGGACCACTCAAAGTGTCTTTCTTTTGTTTAAAATGGATGCGCTTTTAAGTAAAAAAAACCACATACGGAAAACTGACCAAACACATTCAGATACTATTGATACTTTAGGACATGTATCCATTGGTCATTTGTGACGTGTACGAGTCAACCCCGCCTCAATCCGAGGTGCGGTGTGGCCGACACCACTCAAAGTGTCTATATTTTCTTTAATATGGACAACAGTTTAAGTTAAAACATCAACTGACATACGGAAAACCAACCAAATGCATTCGTATTCTGTTGAAACTGTATGAAAACGATCCATGGGTCATTTGTGACGTGTAAGAGTCAACCCCACCTCAATCTGAGGGCTGGTGTGGCCATGACCACTCAAAGTTTGTCACTTTTCTTTGAAATGGACAACAGTTTAAGTTAAAACAACAACTGACATACGAAAAAACAACCAAACGCATTCATATTCTGTTGAAACTTTAGGACAACGATCCATGGGTCATATGTGACGTGTACGAGTCAACCCTGCCTCAATTTGAGGGCCTGTGTTGTCGGGACCACTCAAAGTGTGTCACTTTTCTTTGAAATGGACAACAGTTTAAGTTAAAACAACAACTGACATACAGAAAACGGACCAAAGGCATTCAGATACTATTTATACTTTAGGACATGTATCCATGGGTCATATGTGATGTGTACGAGTCAACCCCTCCTCAATCCGAGGGCCGGTGTGGCCGGGACCACTCAAAGTGTGTCACTTTTCTTTGAAATGGACAACTGTTTAAGTTAAAACAACAACTGACATACGATAAATAGACCAAAGGCATTCGGATAATGTTAATACTTTAGGACATGTATCCATGGGTCATTTGTGACATGTAGGAGTCAACCCCTCCTCAATCCGAGCGCCGGTGTGGCCGGTACTACTCAAAGTGTCTTTCTTTTGTTTAAAATGGACGCGCTTTTAAGTAAAAAAAAACCACATACGGAAAACCGACCAAACACATTCGGATTCTGTTGAAAATTTAGGACAACGATACATGGGTCATTTGTGACGTGTACAAGTCAACACCGCCTCAATCCGAGGCGCGGTGTGGCCGGCACCACTCAAAGTGTCTAACTTTTCTTTGAAATGGACAACAATTTAAGTTAAAATAACAACTGACATACGGAAAAATGACCAAACACATTCGGATTCTATTGAAACTTTAGAAAAACGATCCATGGGTCATATGCGACGTGTACGAGTCAACCCCACCTCAATCCGAGGTACATTGTGACCGGTACCACTCAAAGTGTCTAACTTTTCTTTGAAATGAACACCAGTTTAAGTTAAAACAACAACTGACATACCGAAAACCAACCAAACGCATTCAGATTCTGTTGAAACTATAGGAAAACGATTAATGGGTCATATGTGATGTGTATGAGTCAACCCCACCTCAATCCGAGGGCATGTGTGGCCGGTACCACTCAAAGTATCTTTCTTTTGTTTAAAATGGATGCGCTTTTAAGTAAAATAAACGACATACGGAAAACCAACCAAACACTTTTGGATTCTGTTGAAACTTTAAGAAAATGATTTATGGGTCATTTGTGACGTGTACGAGTAAACCCCACCTCAATCCGAGGCGCGATGTGGCCGACACCACTCAAAGTATCTAACTTTTATTTGAAATGGACAGGATTTTAAGTGAAAACAACAACTTACATACAGAAAACCGACCAAACGCATTCAGATTCTGTTGAAACTTTAGGAAAAAGATCCATGGGTCATATGTGACGTGTACAAGTCAACCCCGCCTCAATCCGAGGTCCGGTGTGGCCGGGACCACTCAAAGTTTGTCACTTTTCTTTGAAAAGGACAACGATTTAAGTTAAAACAACAACTGACATACGGAAAACGGTCCAAAGGCATTCAGATACTATTGATACTTTAGGAAATGTATCCATGGGTCATATGTGACGTGTATGAGTCAACCTCACCTCAATCCAAGGGCCAGTGTGGCCGGGACCACTCAAAGTGTCTTTCTTTTGTTTAAAATGGATGCGCTTTTAAGTAAAAAAAACCACATACGGAAAACTGACCAAACACATTCGGATACTGTTGATACTTTAGGAAATGTATCCATTGGTCATTTGTGACATGTACGAGTCAACCCCGCCTCAATCCGAGGCGTGGTGTGGCCGACACCACTCAAAGTTTCTTTTTTTTTTAAAATGGATGCGCTTTTATGTAAAAAAAACGACATACGGAAAACCGACCGAACACTTTCGGATTCTATTGAAACTTTAGGACAATGATCCATGGGTCATTTGTGACGTGTACGAGTCAACCCTGCCTCAATCCGTGGCGCGGTGTGGCCGGAACCACTCAAAGTGTTTCACTTTTCATTGAAATGGAAAACAGTTTAAGTTAAAACAACAACTGACATACGGAAAATAGACCAAAGGCATTCAGATACTGTTGATACTTTAGGACATGTATCCATGGGTCATTTGTGATGTGTACGAGTCAACTCCGCCTCAATCCGAGGCGCGGTGTGGACGACACCACTCAATGTCTCTCTTTTATTTCAAAAGGAAATCATTTTAAGTGAATACAACTGAAATTTACACTCATCAACGACTCTTTTTCATGAGTTTGGTAGTTTCACTCATGGGGTCATAAGTGACGAGACTCCTAAGAAAATATCTTTTCACCATATATTATAAACAATACAAGTTCAATGAAAAATTCATCACAAATCATTACATACCCAAACCTAGTATCACAAAAAATGGGATTTGAGTCAATTTGAATGTCTTATTCAACTCTAATAGATATTTATCAAACTATTCTGCCTATTAGAATTTGATGGGTGAGGTGAATTACCACCGGATGATTGTTGTCATGTGTTTTTTTGGGCTATTTTAGGTGTTTTTTATACTGTTTGAAGTTTTTATGTGGCTTTTGTGATATTTTTTATGCAGGTGTATAGTGGAGGGTATACTGAGGGCTGTTGTGCACTGTTTTTTATGCAGGTGTAGCTTCTGGGGGGGCTTCTGGGTGCTGCTGTGCAACAGTTTTGGGAAACTCTTTACCAACGGTTTTGAACCGTTGGTAAAACTTTTTCCAGAAATCTGGAAAAACTTATACCAACAGTTTACAATCGTTGGTAAAGATTTTTCCAGAAATCTGTAAAAACTTATACCAATGGTTCTGAACCGTTGGTAAATTGTTTTCCAGAAATCTGGAAAAACTTATACCAACGGTTCTGAACCGTTGGTAAATGGTTTTCCAGATTTCTCGAGAACCTATACCAACGGTTTAAATGAAACCGTTGGTAAAGGGATTTCCCCACGCCTTACTGGCCAACAGTTTGGAAAACCTTTGGTATACCCTATCCCAACAGTTTTCCATCCTATAACAACGATTATAAACCATTGGTATAGCCTACTTTTCCAGTAGTGAGTGCTCACATGATACACTGGGTAAACATACGGTTCCCTTGATATATAACCAATGCGCAAACTGTAATGACATGTTCACAAGGATATCTTAATGCCTAGAACGAACTATAACCACAATACCTACTTTCCAGTACAACCACTGTTTCTTGTGAGCAGGTCATGGCACTCTGTTACCTGAAAGAATATCCCTAACTGATCAAAGTTTCAAACACAAAATGATGATGTGACCAAAAATATCTTATCAATGTCTCTTTAGAAATTCTAACCAAAATGCATTACATGTTGCATCATCTGATGGGCCTTTAGGGACTATTCAGCAAAGTACTTCGCACATCTATAAAATATATCTTTTACTAACCCTATGATTGGTATTTTATGAACACCCTTGAAGACCCCATTTATACAATTCACAATATTAGTGGTAATATGGCCATATTTCCCTCCACTATCATATGTTAATGATCATTTTTCCTTTGAAATCTAAATCATATAATCATATACATTTTGATTATCCCTTTGAATTTCTTCAAGTAATTGATCAAAATTTTCTCATTGGGGATCATAAGTTGAAACCATAAGAGAACAATGTATTTAAAAGGATATTAATTTTTTTCCAACAAATATAAGTTTAAGAAAAAATGCCCAACTTAATGGTCGCCTTCTTTATTGACTCATATATGAAATTCTTATGCACAATACTAGAAATATGTCAAATATAATATCGATGATAAGCATTCAATTATCTCCAGAAAAATTCATCACTATTAACATCCAATATAATTGCTCGATGAAAATCAGATATCAGACAAAATCCTTGGATTTGTGTAAAATGAATGCATATATAGGCCAAAAACCAACTCCATGATTCAAAATTCTCATTTTCAACAAAGGAAAATGTAAGTGTAAGGGTGTAATTTCAGGCCGGCCTGGGCCTTACCTCCAAATAACGGGCCACAAACCACTATTCAGGCTAAGCTGGGTCGACTCAAACAAACCTATGAGGCATCCTGAACCTATCCTCAGGACAACCTAAATCATCGGGTAGGGCCGGGCCACAAGGTGGCCCTCATGGGATTTTTTTTTAAAATAAAATATAAAATGAGTTAAAAACTTTTTTTAAAATGATTTTTAAGTTTTTTTAGAATTTTTATTAAACATTTTTTTTCTAAATGTTTATTTTAAAAATTTTGTTTTAATTTTTTATAAATTTTATTTTTAAAACATTTTTTTAAAACATTTTTTTTAATGCTTGTTTTAAAACGTTTTTTTTATTTTTTTAAATGTTTCCTTGAAAAAGTTTTGTTTTAAAATGTTTTTTTTCAAACATGTTTTTAAACATTTTTTTGAAATTTTTTCTAAAGGTTTATTTTAAAACTTTTACTTTAAAATGTTTTTTTAAACTTTTTTTAATCTTTTATAAAACAATTTTTAAATAAATTTTTAAAATGTTTTTTTAAATGTGTTTTTTTAAAATATATTTTTTAAACATATTTTTATAATTTCTATTTTTAAACTTTTAACATTTTTTTAAAATGTTTATTTTATTTTTATTTTATGTTAACATTTTAAAGTTGAAATTATTTCCTTTTAATTCTTGATCATTTGACATGTTTTAAATTGATCACATCATGTGTTTCATAAGAACCTTCAACCTTGAAGTCACATGCCTATTATAATTATAATATTTTCTTTAATTTAATAAAAATCTAAAATATGGACCAATTAAAAAAATAATTAAAGTTAAAATAATTTATTTCAAAATGTAAGATTAAAAAATTCAAATCTGGAGTGACTGCCAAGTCTAAATAAATATGAATCATCATAATAAATAACATTAATAATAATATGTGTAGGTTGTAAAAAGAAAATTAATGAGGGGTGCACATTCGTGGTTAGGTGTGTTAATTTTTTTTTCTAAATAAATTTATATATGTGAATATATATATATATATATAAAATGTGAAATTTTTAAAAAAATAACTAGGGGTTGGGGCCACGTATCAGTGGGTGGGTTAATTTTTTTTCTAAATAAATTTATATATGTATGTATAGTATATATAGTATATTCAAGTTGCAACATACTTAAAAAAATTAATGAGTATGGGAGAGGGCATGAACATCATTGGGTGATAGTTATTGTTTTGTGAATATATGATGATTTATTATATATATATATTATGTTAAATTATTGATATATATATATATATATAAGTTGTAAATAAATTAATGAGGGGTGAACATAAGTGGGGGGGGGGTGTTAATTTTTTTCTAAATATATTTATACATGTGAATATATATATAATATGTGAAATTTGTAAAAAAATAACTATGGTTTGGATGATGCACAACAATGGGTGGGTTATTTTTCTTCTAAATAAATTTATATATGTATATATAGTATATATAATATATGCAAGTTTCAACATGTTTAAAAAATTTAATGAGGTTGGGGGGTGTACGTGAACATCCTTGGGTGAGTGTGTTATTTTTTTGTTAATATATAATGAGTTATTATATATATAACATTAAATAATTGATGTATATATATATATGATTATATATATAATATGTGAAAGATGTAAAAAAATAACTAGGGGTTGGGGGTGCGACATAGTGGGTGGGTTAATTTTTTTTCTAAATAGATTTATATATGTATATATACTATCTATACTATATATAATATATGAAATTTCCAACATTCTTAAAAAAATAACGAGGTTAGGGGGAGTGCACGAACATCATTGGGTGAGTCTATTATTTTTTGTTAATATATAATGAGTTGTTATATATATATATATAATATTAAATCATTGATATATATATATTATTAATAGATTTGTTTATATATATATATTATGGTAATTTTATCCAGGCATAGCCTTGGAGACATGTGGTAGGGGGCTTGAGTCTCCCTACCAGCAGTTTCCTAGTTTTTTAGAGCAGACGAGCTTTTACGGGACGAGCTTCATACATGCTAGCGGGTTGGGATCTTACGAGGCTACCCGGACCAGCCCAAACTATGGGCCTGCTTGCATAGGCCCAAGCCCAGCCTGGAGAACCATCGGCCCAAACCTAGCTCGGCCTGACTCAGGCTTTACCGGGATGGGCTGCTTGGGCTTTCGGGTCAGGTTGGTCGGGCTTTTGGGACGCTGGTCTAGAATTACTCCCTTACGTAAGTGGTAGAGGAGCATGATTACCATACTATGTGGTATAAATAAGTATAAAACCTATATAATTTATGTAAATAAATGTTCCATCGACTTGAATGAATTATTTACAATAAAAAAAGAAGTGATACATGACTTGAATGTCTAAAACAACCTATGGAACTTCACCTATATGGTAGAAATAAGTATAACACCTATATAATTTAAATAAATAAAAGTTCCATCAACTTGAATGAATTGTTTAAAATAAGGAAAAGAAGTGATACATGGATTGAATTCCCAAAATAGCCTTTGGAACTTTACCTTTGTTTGATAAACTTGGTAATTTGGGGAGACATACTTAACAGTTTCCAAATGATAAATAAACTGATTATTGAGAGATAATAATCCCATTAGTTGTGACAACACTACATATGATTCATCTCAATCACCATATAATTTCATAGTTAAATTTTTCTTTTCCTTCCATGATTTTACATAGGATATCTTTTATTTGAACAACTGTTGTATTCATTCCTGGATAAGGGACACAAGAATATCTTGACACATTCGTATCATCTCTATAATAACAGTCGATATAAAATATGCATCAAGTGAAGAGTGATCCTGTGACAAGCTTGGATGTACACAAGTATGTGGACCTTCTAACTTACTTATATTCTAATATGTAAAAAAATTATTATATATTTACCACATTCTAAAATTACATCATGGCACATATTTTTCACACCGAATGAGGTATTTTTCATTCTTTGAATCAATAACCAGAAATGAAAAATGTCACTTTGTGGTATTTCTTTAGCACATTTTTCAATTCACTTTTAATTTCAAATTATTGTACAACATATATAGTGTTATCTGTTGATGTATATGTGTTACCTATAATATTAGGGAATTTAGTAGTTGGTGCAATGACATCTCAATCAAAATGATATGCACACGACATTCCTTAGACCAAGGAAGTCAATAATGTAGGATGATTACCATTAACTAGTTGTTTACTATCTATGAAAGGAACCTTATAAGGTTCATTCACCACATCATCATCACCTATATCATATCATGTTGCATCATCATATACTTCCTCATCAGATAAATCAACATTCATTAAATCAGGAGTATTGATGGGGATATCCCCTATAGTTCTTTCCATATTTAGACCATCTTCTTCATAATTTTTTTATATTAACAGAGTCATATGAGAATAAAATTAATGAGAATTTTTTTTAAGGAACAAATTAAAAAAATCTATCATAACATGGTTCTGTAGTTAACCAGACCACGTAGCATTGTTAATTATTCACAAGCATGGATCATGTTTAGGAATATTTCCCCCAAACTACACTTACTACTAAGGTGTAATAAATTGGTAGTGCAGGGTTGAAACCATAGGGACAATTGGAAGAAAATCAACCTAGTGATTCAAACCCTATAGAAATATTCCTTACGTTCACTCTTTGGAGATCATTTCACTAGAACTATGTAGTTTAGAATTATATTAAATAATAAAGAAGGGATCAAGGCCAATTTTAGGGCTTTAGGAAAAATATAATCCTAAATATATCATGGTATGGTCCTATGGCTTAGACTTCAAAGAAGTACAAGGATCATTAATTGTTTATGGACAATACAATTAGATCAGCCTACACTATAACTATACTTTGGTTCAAGTATAATTAATAACCTAGATGCATTAATTTTAGCTTCCATGGAAGAAAGTGTCACAGACTAATGGTCATAGCCTACTCAACTCCAATTATCCCATGTTCTTTCAATTACACCTCCCATGGTTTGGGATGTGCACAATAATGCAATAATTTTTTTAATCTAATTACTATCCATAGGGTTACCAAGGCTTAATTTATAGATTCATTAGGCTCAGAAACACCCTTAATATTGACCCCTAACCCTAAGAATATTTGTTGTGTATGGCGGTGTTGATCAAAAGAAAAGGAATAATAAACATGACCGGCATAATCATAAAGCGATTTAGATTAAAACAACTCACAATTTCAATTTATAAAAGAATAAATCAAACACATACTTTGAATGAAGAAACATAAAAGAACAAAGCGAGCGTTGACGTAGAATGGTGAATAGTATTAAATGGTCATCAAAATGGAAATGGAATAAAAATGATTGAATAATGGATTTAGAATGAAAAAAATGAAAAAATATTTGATAAAATGAGTAAATATTGAATTAAAAGTGATTTTTGAAGGAAAAATAGAGAAGAAACATTGGAGAAAACTAGAGAAAAATGGCGCCCCGAGCTCTCTTTTCATGACAAACATCGCAAAAATATATATATTCATGAAATTTATAGGACATTTGAAGCATTCACATTGTGTATTTTCTTTAAGTGTCTTATGTATCAACTTTTATATGATGTGTAATTGAGATTCATGTCATGTACTTCATATCTGGTAGATATCTCTGAAATTATTGAATCTTTCAAATTTCATGACTAGTATCTTTGGTGAGATAAAATCTGGAAAAATCAAATCATGTAAATTGTTGAACTTCATGTATACACTTCACATCTTGTACTCTATGCATGTTGTGTGATTTCAGTGGCAAACATACTTTGAAAATCTCACATCTTGTAATGTATTTACACATTGTGTAACCGATTCATGTCATGTAATTTTTCATGGGATAACCTTTGGTCCATAGGGATGTTGTGAATGAAGAATACATGTTTTGAACTCCTTACATGATGTGTAAAACCTATTTTTTCCATTTTTCATAATTTATTTCTTTGAGTTCTAAATTCTTAATTCCTATGAAAAAACTAAAACACAATGCATTGTCAAATAAAACAAGAATATGCCTAAAATAAATGCATCCAACATGTATATATAAATTAATCTTATCAAATTCCCCCACAATTGAATAATTTCTTGTCCTCAAGAAATAATCGTCTCAATAGGAATTTCAAATGAAACAATTTTTAAATAAGAAACATTTATTTCAACCAAGTAAATAAAACTAAATGTTAGTGGAAAAAGGTGGTCCCCTAGAATCACTCTTGCAGAGAAAGTCGGTAATGCATTATGATCAAATTCTTTAACCAAATTCATTTTTCCTTTAGTTAAAATCTTTTAACCATTACTCATACACTATACCCATGTTTCCATTTACCTAATAATTAATTTTATCTCATCACTAAAGGTAAAATGAAATAAGAGTTATTCTCATACCTTGAATACATGTTCCTAACCATAGGATTGTATTGGTTTTAGAATCATCACTTTGTAAAGATAAATAAAATATTAATAATTATGGATAAAGAAATAAGGTTCAAATTACTCTTAGGATGAGGGTTGGTGTGTAGATGATGAAAAATATAGCTAAAAAAGGAGGGTAATCTCTATAGTATAATGCATGATAGTCATGAACAATGAAATAAAAGAACTCATCCTGGACAATAATGTCCTTGTGCTCCCAACAACTCAAAGTAGGTCCACAAGTAGTCATAAATAATGTTCCATGTTACTTTATTTTTTTCTTTATATTTATTATTTTTATATATTTTTATTTTTTCACTAGTGGAAAGAAGACCTATACCTACGGGGATATACCCATGGTTTGCTAAAACCGTTGGGATAACCTGACTTTTTAATCCTATACCAACGGTTTTAACTAACCATTGGTATAGCCTCCTAAACAAATGGCTCTATACCAATGATTTTTTAAAAACCATTGGTATATAGGTTCTATACCAACCGTTTTAATGAATCATTGGTATAGTCTTTCCCAAAATACCACATGGGCTCCTCCCCCCTTGTAATTTCAATCTAGAACTGCCCAAGACCTAGCATTTGGCATTTCGTTTAATCCTGATCATTGGTGATCTCACCTATCATATTTTTTTACTTTAATTCTTATTCATTATTAAATTCATGAATTAAAAATCATTCAGGTATTCTGTCAACCATTAATTTTATTTTTATTCTAGGTCTAAAACCCCATAATAGATTCATTTTTTATCCGTATTTAATTTCTTTTAATATGTTTAAATCTTCTTGTGGGTTTGAAATAATGGTTGTTCGTGGATCATTTGTCTACATTTATCAATGGTTGTTCATGGATCATTTGTCTACATTTAATATGGGGTTTTAATAAATATTTGATTTTTTTATTTTGGTATTTCATGGATCATTTTTAATGCAGATATTTTTTTATTATATTTCATTATAATATTAATGAAGGTAGCATAAAAATCCAACCATCATGGGAAAAAATGTCATTTTATTTATGTTTTGGATCAAGATAAATGAATTATTATTCATTTTAAACATTTTTATGTAAATATTGTGATTATATCATGAAATTGAATTTATATTTAAGAGTTTTTTGGAATGATGATTTCTAGGGGGTGTTCATTGGTTTATTTTTGCATTAAAATTTAATGATATGATCTTAAATGGATTTTGGTTCAATACTGAGTTTGGTGAAAAGATAAATATTAAATACTTTGATTTTCTACTTTGATGTGATGACATAATAAATAACATGGTTGATGATCCAACCACAAATTTTTGAATTGTTTTTAGGATTTTATAGAATTTTTACATCAATTTACCTTTAATTTATAATAAATATCATACATTTGGAATTTTTTATTCTTTATAGTTTAAAACAAAATATTTTGATATATTGGATTTTTTTATGATTTAATCATTTTGAGATTTTTTTGAATCAATATTACAATAAATAATTTCAAAAATTTCTAGTAATAACCAAAATCTATGATAAAGAAATATATATAAGGATGAGTGATAGATATGTTATATTCCAGAAGCTTCAAACTAATAAAAATAGAAAGCAGACAACACTAAAGGGAATGTGTAAGATTCATTTAGAAGTGATTAGTTGAAGTTATTCTAAGTTATCAATTCTATAAGAGTAACATTACATTTAATAAGGGATACATAAAGTGAAAAAATGTAAATTAAAAAAGATACATGGCACCCTGAAAAGTATATGGGAAATTATATGCATAATTAGGGTGGTCATTCCATGAGGAAGGGAAATCCTTTAAAAATATAAGAGTCATTATTTGAAGAATTATGTTCAATTTTACTCTATATAAGATAATTTTGAAAATGATAGATATGAATGAGTCATGTTCTAGAATCTAAATGTAACTTCTAGTTAGACAATGATATGTGGAAAATTATATAATCCTAGCACTGAAATTTAAAATTATCTTCCTTGGATATGCTGGAACATAATATTAAATCCCGTTTTCTTATTCAGAAATTCATATAACATAAAAATTGAATTTCAAAAAATTGATTTTGGGCTAAAAATAAAATTATTTTATTCTTTTAGTGTGACCAAATATGTATGTGATCCTCCAAATATTCCATATTGCAACCATTTAATAATTTTATATTGTTGAAGATCACAGGAATAGATTAATGTAAGGATAATATTTGATATATTCCCATTTTAAGAATCTTTACCCTTCAACCAAGACACATGGAAATGAATAAGAAAGTGATTAATAGAATGGGGGCATTAAAATTAATTCCAAGAAGTGAAAGATGGAATTATATACATCAAGGGAACATGAAATTAATTTGATAATTTATAAGTATTTTATACCATCCAAGTTGGAATGTCGAGCAGATTGACATGAATGAAGACCATCCCACATGATGAGATTACTAAACATTCATATTTCCAATATTAATAGGGATGAAACACATTGTAGATATATTTATGATATTATTTACTAATATTTTTCTTCTTTATTACTTTATTTTATTTATCTATTGATTTCACACTAAATCCCTTATGGTTAAACCAAGGAGACATTCCCCACCCACAGCTATTATATTATTTAATTGAATTTAATTTAATATCATGGTTTTATATTTATAGTATTTTGTTATATATATATTAATTTTTTGTCCTTTATATTATGATTATCATATATACTAGTGTGATAGTTATGGTTTCATATAAAGTGAACAATTATCATTCCCTTAAATATATTTTTGATTTAACTTCAATCATATTTCATTTCTTTTATGACATGACATATAACATTTTTTTTATGTAGTGGATAAAATTTGGATGTATGAAATTGATTAGATCTCAAGCGATTTTCAAAACAAGTTAGAGATATTTTTAGATTTGAATTTAACAATTATTCATTTAGTGGTCACACACACTTCACATGTTATAATTGTGTTTGAAGACTTTGGTTGATCCAAGAAGAAGTTATCTACCATATAACCAAATATGATTTAAAAAAACTACTATATGTGGTATCACAATGGGGAGAAAATGCAATCTAAAAATGTTCATGATCTAAATGAGAGGATTGGATTGGAGAATTTATTAGATGAAGAGTTTCTGTTTATTCATCATCATGAGAAGGAGGGGATGTAGACCCGAGAAGACTTTTATATGAACACACATGATGACTATAATTAAAATGATGATGTTGATAGGGTGAAAAAAAATTGAATGATACTTCCATGACTCCAGTATATTGACAATGTTGTAAAATGAAAAATCTAGAATTTTTAATCTGACTATTTCATGGGAAAAAATTGTATGAGATTTCTAATACTATCATCAATTACATTCTTAACTTTTTGAAGGAATTACTTATAGATGATGTAGATATTACCTCAAACCATTATGTTTCATGACAGTTAGTAGCGGGACTTGTTTTTTTATAAACAAAATTCATGATTTTTGGAAATATTACATCTTATTCTAGTAGGAAACCACTAAATGAAATTATTGTATAAAATGTGGCACATCCTGATGGAATCAAAATACTAATGGAACACTATCCTGTGTACCACATAAAGTAATGTGTCACTTTACATTGATTCTCATACTACAGAATCTTTTCATATCTGATGAAATATCAATAAAAATGTGATGGAATGATACCAAGAGAAATAAGGACAATGATGAGTTCATTTATCACGTTGATGGATTTTCATGATAGAAATTTGATGATTGATATCCTGATTTTTCAACTAACTTGTGTAATGTGTGGTTGTCTCTTTCATGTGAAGGTTTTAATTCATTTGGGAAGATGCTTACTTCACATAACACGTGGATGATTTTCATACACATTTATTACCTTACTCTGTGGATGTGTATGAATAAACCTTTCAATTTCATATGTATACTCATACATGGACCTTCTAATCCAGGAAATGATATAGATTCATACATGAAAAATTTAATAAAATAGTTTAAGCATATTTGGAATGTGGTTGTTTGCACATACGATGCATGTATAAAAGACATATTTCAGATGCGTTCTGCACTTATGTGGATGATAAATGATTTTTCTTCTTATGCAATGATGTCTAGATGGATAATGAAGGGAAAACTATCATGTCCTTTTTATATGAAGAACACACAATCCATAAGACTTAAATATCACCATAGTTTCAATTTTATGGGACCTAGAAGATTCTTTCCAATGGACCATCCATATAGAAAGAATCATCAAAGGTTTGACAATACCATGGAGACCGAAAATCTACCTCAACATATGTTTGGAACTGATATTCTTAATGAATTGAAATATTTTAGTTTTTCTTTTAGGAAGGGTCATATGAAATCTCGAAAGAGGAAGAATGTTTCCATTGAAACCAATTACAATTGGAAAGAGAAAACTATCTTCTTTGAGTTACCTTATTGGTCAACCAATCTGTTACATCATTTTTTAGACATAATGTACATTAAAAAAATATGTGAAATTTTAATTTCAATTATTCTAAATTTTAATGGAAATACAAAAGATGATTTTTGATCTCGGTGAGACTTGGTGGATGCGGTATCAGACCAGAATTGCATCCTATGTATATCAGAGAAAATAAATGGAATGTTATGTGTGATTCTTATGTGATGAAACCTATATAAAAAATCAATTTATTGAAGTACTAGTGACTATTAAAGTTTCTGATGTATATTCATGAAACATATAAAAATGGGTCAACAGAAGAGAGTTAAAGCTAAAATCATTGAAGACTCATGATTATCACATCTTTTTGCATGAGTTGATTCCAATATAAATCATTAATCTACTATACAATAATGTAAGGGTGTCAATTATTTGGTTGTTCTATTTTTATAGAGATCTTTATGATAATAAGTTTTCCAATTATTTCTTGAAAAAATATTGGTAGAGGCACCATTAATTTTTTGTGAGTTAGAGAAAATATTTCCTCCGTCATTTTTCACATGCATGCTGCATTTAACTATCCATATTCCAACCGATATAGTTCTTGGAGGACCTATTTCTTTTCATTGGATATATTCAAAAAAAATAAATATATACACATTGAATTCTTATTTCTGGACAAGAATCATCTCGAAGGTTCTATAATGAAAGGTTACTTGTCTCAAGAATGTATGGTTTTCTATTCAATGTATCTGTCTGATGTAACTGCAAGACAGAATAGACTAAGGAGAAATGAATAAGAGTAGTATGATCAAATTGAACCTAATTTTCCATCACTTCCCTAAATAGGGGGAATTCCTAGATCATATAAATTAACCACATTAAGCCTTAAAGAGTGAGAGATGGCACATTGCACAGTTTTGTTTAACCGTGATTTGTTCGATGACTACATCAAGTAAGTAAATTAAACATGTGTATCTGATATATTCTCATGTAATTGCACATATCTATTAAACTATTTCCATTTTTTTATAAGGGAAAATAAAAAAATGATAAATAGAAAGCATTGTTATTTATTTTGAGAAGGAGAGATATTTTTTATAGAAAAGAGTTTTCTGTATGGTTGAAATTAAAGACAGAAGTATTACTATAATAAATTAATAAAATTTATATTTTATTAATTTTAATATTCATTTATATTTTAGGTATTGATTTTTTCTACTAACTTTATATCTATATAAATAAGATCTTTGTCTTTTAGTCCTAATTCTATGGTTCTTGGATGAAAATCAATTATGATCAATGAGTACAAATTTATTATCATCGAACGAGTAATGAACATGAGAACACAACATGATGGGGTTATGGTAACTACCACAACAAACTATTATGCCAGTTCATTGGATAGTAGAAATTAATTTGAAAATGTATATTATTATGGATATGTTGAGAAAATACTAATATTATATTATTATTCTCATGGTAAAGTCACTATGAGGAAATGAAAGTGATTTGATTTGACGAGGAGTCATGGAAAATTTATTGATGATTGTGGATTTTGAGTTTTTGACATAACTCACACTCTGTCTACTGATGATCTATATATATTGGCATCAATGGTGAATTTTTTTATGTGGAATATCATCCATGAACTGAATTTAGTGTAATTATTGAAGTAATACCAAGACATATTTGTGATGATTTTGATGATGGAATTGACACCATCCTTGCTCCCATTGGACTGATCAATTTACTACTTATCATGACTCCAATGGTTCAATTGTTAGAATTAATTGTGAACCTGAAGCTGTGGTGGGAAATATATAGAATCATCTATCTGTATTATCAGTTCTTTTAGTTTAGCTCAACTTGGGTTGTTAAGGTTGGTACTCTTCAAATCATTTTACTATTAATTAAAAATAGTTTGTATCCAACTTGACATTCATGTGAATTTTTAGTATATACTGGTAGCATTTTTATTTAAGTTTCATTTTCTAACATTGAATTGAACTATATTATAACCTACCAAACCAAAAAAACTGAAAAAATTAAATTAGAACATGAAGAAATATGAATTGAATTGAAACATATTAAAATAATTAAAATGAAAATCAAAAGCAATGAAAATAATGACTTAACAAAAAATATAGATTCATGATTTTTTTAATTATAATACTTTAAAATATTTCAATATATATTTCTAGAGCTAGGAATTGAGAAGAATTGTGATTCTGAGTCTCGGTGTGTCTGAAATAAATTTTATAAAAATATTAAATATATTTTATATTTCACATGCACCGTTTCTTAAAGAAAATGGGATAACTCTTAAATAGAATCTTGGATCTGAAATCTGAGACCACAATTGAGTCTAGAATGTGATGTTTACCATAGGAGCAACATAAAATAGGTCTGCATGGGGTGTTCAAATATATCTTCCATTGGCGGTATGTTCAGTGGATATATTAATTGATTAAATTAATTAATTAATTTATTTAACATAAGTGAAATGTCTATAAGTATAATGATATGGAGGATCCTCCGGGGTTATTTTCATAAAACCTAGGAGGATTCCATATCTTCTTCCTCTCATTACCTTAGATAATCACCTCGAACAATGATGAAACACCGAATCTGAGTAGATCAGAGCACATTGAATGCAACAACATCCTTCAATTATTGGCGAGCATGTTCTTCGATGATAAAAGATCCAATATCTAGGAAGGACTCTTAAATTTGTGGTTTATTCCATTTTTGATGAAATTGATTGAGCAATTCAATCTCTTCTATTGATCTATGCCAATTAGGGATCCTTGGCATGATCCTATGTACAAATTTATTTGGTTATTCTTTTTTTAACACTAGATATCCCCGTTCTTGATCATCGGATAGTAATGCTTGGTCAACTATGGTTAAAATTTTTTCCTTATGCTTTCCTCCCTCAATTGATCTGTGTTCTTCACTGATAGGACCCCTCGGTCCTGGTTCGATGTTTCTAGGTGGTATTGAGCCCGATTTAACCCCCAAAATTGTGAAAAAATGACGAACGAGGCATGGGTCGATGGATTGTGGAAATATCTGGGATGTTTTTTTTTGAGTCGTGGGTGTTTTTTGTACAATATGAGATCAAATAATCACCTTCAAAAGGATTGGATGTGTGAGATGCATACAATGAAACCCCACGGCTGATGAGATTGGATTTCTAGCCACCAGAAGGCTAGAAACGATGAAAAACACCTAGATACACAAGTCTTGAGTAGAAACGAGATGAGATCTATGGTAGAATGACTAGATTTAGAACGTGGAGAGAAGATATGAGATTATTTTAAAAACATAACTACATGTTGTGTAATCTGATGAACACACGATGTGTAGACCCTTGGCTACAACTACTAGGGTTTTGGGATCTTATAAGGATGACACGCCATGTAGGATCCCTACATTCTGTGTAACCCCTTTCCTGTTTCTATGAGCTATGTGACATACTACATGGCCAAACACATTCCATGTGCCTGATTAGCATCATAACCAGAGCACATGGGTATCACCCCATGTAAAGAGGCACAATGTGTACTAAAGTCATGTACATAGGTTAAAGTACATGGAAATGGCTTAGATATGCAGATCCATCCAGAGTACATGAGAGAGACCTCGAGTGACACAGGTACGTCATGTATACCCCCCACACACCATGTACTACTACACAGTTGGAGAACCATGTACCTCCAGAGGCACAACTGGGTGACGAAACAGGACCACACACTGTGTTGGTCCCCTCACATGTCTTTTACCCCTTATATCTTTTTAAGGAGACTTTAATATTCTGTATATTCTTAACTTGAACTCAAATTTGGGTCTACAAGTCACATATCCTAAGTGGTTTTCCATATATAATGTGATGGTTCACTCTTTTCAGATTTTGGGATATGATGTGAAATGTTCTAGGCATGATTCTTTTTAGGCAATGCCCAATGACGATAGTGATTAGGCAGGATCATGAGAGGCTTCCTAGAGTGGAACCTCATCATCTTGGGAATAAGTCCTCTACCTTACAAGTAGAACCCCCTATTGTATAGGTAACATGTCCTCGATGACCAGAGTGGAACCCCCTATCACACTAGGGTGTGGATCCTCAACCTATAGAGCAAAACCCCCCATATCACACCAGGGTATGGGTCCTTGACCTATAGTGTGAAACCACCTCTATTTTATTGGGAATGGGTCCTCTACCTTATGAGTGGGACCCCCGTATTAGATAGGGTTCATGTCCTAAATGAGAAGAGTGGAACCCCCCTATCACACTAGGGCTCAGGTCCTCTACCTTCCAAGTGGATCCCCCTATCGAATAGGATACGGGTTCCCATTACACTAGAGTGTAACCCTCCATCATCTTGGGTATGTGTCCTATAAGGATACTTATAGTTTGGAACTCTTTGATGCACTAGGGCACGAATACTCTACTTAGAGTTTGTGCCCCCTCAGCTGTGCAACATAGTAGTGAGGTGAGGGCCATCAAACAATAACTTCTGAGAAAATGTGTGAGATTTTGGGCATCATTGATAGACTTTTGGAACTATTGGAGAATCGTTTTCCTAGTATGAGATGTGATATAGAGATCCCCTTACTCTCACGTTTGGATTTTTTACTAATCATATATATATATATATATATATATATATTTATTTGTATCCATACCTTGGATTTGGTTACTCTCCTTCCATGGGATTCCAAGATGCATGAGGTATACCATATAATTTCTATGTCTATCTTCTCATGGTAGGATGAGTTTACTCTCCTACTATAGGTGGAAAAGACTCGATGTGTATTTTATCTACTCACCATGTTGAGCCCCCTATTCTTGGATGGGGTTGCTATTTCTCTTTCTTGGGTTGATCTATTCTCTTTCACTACATCCTGTTTACTATCTCCATTATTTATATTCCTATTGTATCTCTTACTTCCCCCCTTCAGCTTTTAGGGAATCCTACTCAGTATGTATATACTCAAAATTTTATAGTATTTTCCCACATGTGTTGTGTCTTATGAAGATGAAAAATAGGTCAATAATGACTTTAGAGAAGCTTAGGAATACCTGGTAGTTTGGACCACATACAATGGTCAAAACTTAGAGATTAGGAGATGGGATACCTCAGTGTTTTAATTTCCATTTTTTCAGGTTAGGATATATTTCTGGTTGGGTGTGTATTTTCCCCTTTACTTTTCAGTTTACACTATTGTACTCTTGTATTATCTAGAAGTTTTACATGCATGGTTTTTTCCTGATATTATTCATCTTTTTCTATTATTCCTCTTCACTTCTACATAAAGATAGATATGTGTGTACAAATAGGTACATAAGAAAAGGAATCCCCATGTTATTTATACCTTCGGTGCTGGTTTCCATCCCCTGGCCTATGGAGGCGGTCTTGGGGTAGTTGTGGCTTGAGCTCCAGTATGGGTTGGGTCGTGACAGATTGATATCAAAGGTGGTTTGATCCTTGAGATAGTGTTTGTAGTAGTACTCTTATAAGGATTTGGTTGGTATTTAACAAAAATTTCAGAGTGTCTCAAGTGTCTAGGGAATCTAATGATGGTGCAGGAAGCTGACATATCCATTCACTAGGATCTTGACTACCTTCTTGTCAATTCGGTATACTAGGACATTGGTTATAGGGATAAATGGTACATACATTATATATGATTGAGTATTTGATTGTCCTTATTGAGTTATCTCCCCATTATTATATATACACACACACACACACACACACACTCATCTGACCATGGTACATCTTGATTAAATTTTAGGATGCCTTCATGATGAAATCCAATTAGGATAATAGTTTTGGACCATGATGATGATCTGATGAGAAATGATACCTTAGTTTAGGGTCCATCCTGTGAGTTTCTTCCTCAAGGTGTAAAGGTAGCAGCACCTCCACCTATCAAGGAGAAGATCATCCCAGCAGAGAAGGATGAGGATGTACGCAAACTTAGAATGCTCCAAAAGTTTTGGCGCTAGAGTCCATTGAGATTCTGTGGAAAGACGGATCCTCAGGCAGCATAGGATTGGCTAGATTTGGTCGTCTGTGTCATTATGCTCATCAAGACATAGATATATTAGGTGGTTTCACTATCATCTATCCTTTTCCGTGGAGTTATTGGGTGATAGTGGAGTCTCATTACCCAAATGCACAATGAGTCAACACTCTCATGAACTGACTTCCAGTAGCTGTTCTGTGAGGATTACTACCCCTCTTTCTTGTGCTTGGTTCAAATTTAGGATCTTTTAGAGCTGTAGTAGGGAGAGATGATAGTGAATGAGTACACAGTGAGGTTTACAGACCTTACTCAATACCCCCTTAATATGATATGGGATATATACTTCTAGGAACAAAAGTTTTAATAGGGAATCAAAAGATATATCTATGCTAATGTGGAACCCTTGTGTATCCCCGCCTATACCAAGGTGTTGGAGAGGGAACTGGTGATATAGAGTTTCTTGTTAGAGGGATTCCAGATAGCTGGAGCTGGCAGTGGTTGTCACAAGGATGAGTCTCTTACAATGGATAGCAGATGCCAGATGACAGAATCTCGACGTAGGAGACCTCCCCATGACCAGACTCACGCACATGGTCAGGGACAACACATAAGGCCAGAGAAGCCTAAAGAGGTCCCGTTCTTTGCTTGTGATGGACAAGGTCACATAGCATGAGACTGACTGACCAAACATGCTAAGTAGCATAGAAAGATAGCTGACAGACCTCCATGGTAGAGGCAGTGCCATAATCAGGGATCTCCCAGGTGAGGGCAGGGTGGCCCTTAGGGAGGCGGAGTTGGAAGAGGAGTAGTGGGAGCTATGGGTGGTTGAAAATTCTATAAAATTCTTCCACCACCACCACTAGGCGTCCCACGTCAGGCTTAGGGAGTGGGTGGTCAGGGCTATAGAAAACTTTAGACTTTGGAGGCTTATGATCCCTCAATGCATGAGATGATTATAAGTATGATCTTTTTTTATTCTACTCTTGCTTCAGAATTAGTATACATAAGTTCTAATCATTCCTTCATCTCTATAATCTTGGTGTGAGAGTTAGAGCTCCTAGTTGAGGCGGTAGCCCAAAATCTTTGTGTTGAGGTTCCTACAGGTAATGTCTGATGGTAGTGAGATCTATCACTTAGAGGAGATAGGTTCATGTGAGACCTTTTGGTCATCATTATGGAACCCTATAAATACATATTGGTTATGGATTGGTTATCCAAAGTCTAATCCCAGATTTATTGTCATTGCAGATGTGTTAGAAGCCTTCAAACTAATGGGAAGAGATTCAACTTTATCAGAGAGAGATATTATAGAAGGGAGAACAATTTTTTCAAGTAGGAGGATACAACCCATCACTCATTAGTTGGTGAGTGTATCCCTTAGTGATGCAGGCTCTTCAAGTTTTTGGATTCCTTCAATTGTGGAGGATTATATAGAAGTCTTTTCTGAGGACGTTCTAGGACTACCTTTGAGGTAGGAGATGAATTTTTTCATAGACTTTCATCCCAAGATTTCTCCAATATCTTCTACAGCATATCAGATGGCCCCTACTAAGCTCTGAGAGTTGCATTTTTAGTCGAAGGAACTTCGAGATAAGGGTTTCATCAAGCCTAGTGTGTCCACCTGGGTAGCTCTATTGTTTTTTTGTGAAAAAGACAGATGAGAGCTTGTGGCTTTGTGTGGATTATCATCACCTGAACCAGACCATGATAAAAAACAAGTAACCATTTCCAAGGATTGAATACCTATTTGACAAGTTGTGAGGTGCAAGATGGTTCTCAAAGATCAATCTCCAGTCCGACTACCACCAGTTGAGGGTTTGCGAGGCTAATATTCCAAATCCAGCATTCTGATTCCACTATAGACACTATGAGTTCCTAGTGATTCCATTTGGTGTGATTAATTCCCCTATCATGTTTATTACTTTAATGAACTGTGTTTTCTAGTCATACTTGGACCAGTTTGTGTTCATATTCATCAATGACATACTCATTTACTCTGCATCAGAGGAGGAGCATGTAGAGCACTTGAGTATGGCTCTAGATTTTCTTTAAGAGAACCATATTTATGGGAATCTCTCAAATTTCCAGTTATGAATTCATGAGGTTAAATTTATGGGGCATGTCATTTATGATAAGGGATTATCCATGGAGCTAATGAAGATCAATGCAATACTTTCTTGGGAGCCACCCAAGATTATGTTAGAGGCATGAAGCTTTCTTGGCTTGGTAGGGTACTAAATGAGGTTTGTGGAAGAATTATCTAGGATCACAACCCCTTGATCGCGTTGATGCGAAAAGTGAAACATTTACTTAGAATGAGTAGTGACAGAGGGAATTTGAGGATTTGAGGCTAAGGATTAATAGTTCTCCTATGTTGAGACTACTAGAGGAGGGCATGGAGTATGTAGTGTTTTGCGATGCCTCAGAAGTTAGGCTTGACTGTGTGTTGATTCAGTGATAAACATTTATCACATATAGATTAATGAATTTGAGACCCCATGAGCATAACTACATGACTCACGACCCAGAGATAGAAGTGGTAGTATTTTACCTAAGGATTTGGAGGTAATGCATTCCGGGTGAGCGCTTTTTGGTTTACTTAGACCACCAAAGTCTATGGATCATCTTCAGATAGAGAGACTTAAACCTAAGATGGCGGCACTGGTTGGAGTTCCTATAGAACTATCACTTCTAGATAGTCTATACTCTAGGGGAAGGAAACATAGTATTAGATTCCATTAGTAGGAATTCATATGCTTGTTTGGTGTAGGAGGATTTAGAGAAGTTGGTTACCTTACAAATGACCCTAGTGGAGCAAGAGGGCATTAATTTTTTGTAGTTGATGATGTTTAAACCTATATTTCTTGAGCATGTTAGAGAGTCCCATCTAGTATACATCTATTCTGAGGTCTTACATAATCATTTATCCATAGGTGATTCACTATATGGATATTCCAACGGAGAGAATCATGTCATCTTTTTCAAATAACTGATGGTGGTTCTAGTCATGATGTGAGAGGAGGTGGTGCAAGGGTTACACATTTATCCCCTAGATGTACATCCCAATGTGGAGAAGATATAGAAAGAAATTTAGTGGCATTTTTGGTGGTCTAGCATTAGATGTACTGTAGATGAGTTTGTCTATTGGTGTCTCACCTGTCAGAAGGTGAAGGCTGAGCACCACTTTCTAGAAGGTTTGTTGCAATCCCTTGAGATTTCAGGGTAGAAGTGGAATGAAATATCCATGGAATTTGTGATAGGGATTCCACGCATAGTGAAGGGCCATGACACCATCTGGGTGATAGTTGACCAACTCACAAAGTCATCATACTTCCTTTCCATCAGGGAGCAAAGTTTGGTAGAGAGTTTGGGGAAGTTTTACATATGAGGGATTGTTCACCTTCATGGGGTGCCCTCGACAATTGTCTTTGATCATGGAACATGATTTAAATCACGATTGTGGAGAGTCCTACATGAGGAATTCGGGAATTGGATGATTATGAGTACAACCTTTCACCCCTAGACCAATGGTAAAACCGAGCGAACTATCCAGGTTTTGGAGGATATGCATAGGGAATGCATGTTATACTTTGATCGGAGTTGGGAGGATCACTTTACCTTGTAGGAGTTCACATAAAACAACAGATACCACTCTAACATCGGCATGAAATTTTTTTAGGTCCTGTATGGGAGACGCTACATGCCACCCTTGTACTAGATAGAGATTGGCGAGACATCTCTTGTGGGTCCAGAGTTGGTGTAGGCAATAAAGGAGAAGGTCCATGTCATCCATGAGTGTATGAGGATAGATCTGAGTAGGAAAAAATCTTACACAGATCACTGTCATAGTCCCTTGGTGTTCAAGAAGGGAGACCATGTTTTACTAAGAGTTTCCCCACGAAGATGATTGTAGAGGTTCAGCTGGCGAGGAAAGTTATACTCATGGTTCATCAGGTCGTTCGAGATTGTGTAGAGGGTTGGAAAGGTTTCTTACCACCTCACCCCACCCCACCACTAGTGTGGGTGCACACCATATTCCATGTTTCATAGCTAAGTAGAAACATTCATGACCCCAAGCACTTCATCGACTAGGGTGAGTTGGACATCTAGGATGTAGACAAATTTTTGGAGCACCGAGTGGCGATCGATGATCGATAAGAGAGGACCCCACACGGTCATACCATCCCCTTGGTTCGTGTGTTCTGGAAGCACGAGAATGTGTAGGAGAGCTCTTGGGAGCAGGAGTGAAAAGCACGATCTCAATATCTTGAGTTGTTTGTTTAGTTTTTCTTTTCGAGGATGAAAAGATTAAAGGAGGAAATGATTTAGAAACCTGTTTTTTTCCTTGTAAAAGTTTGAAATATTTTTACATATATTTCTAAAGACAGGTGCTGAGATGAAGTGTGATTCTGAGACACGGTGTGCCCATAATTAATTTTATAAAAAATATTAAATTAATTTTATATTGCACAAATAAATTTTCTTAAATAAAATGGGATAACTATTAAACAAAATCTTAGATAAAAAATATGATACCATTGTTGAGTTCAGAATGTGATGTTTACCTTAGGCGTGACCTAAAATAGGTCAGCACGGGGTGTTCAAATCTCTCACCCATTGGTGGAACATTTAGTGGATAAATTAATTGATTAAATTAATTAATTAATTTATTTTACCTAAATTAAATTTTTATAAGAATACTGACATATAGGATACTCCACGGTTATTCGCATAAACATTGAGAGGATTCTAAAGCTTCATCATCTCCTTCACTTGGAGAATGACCTCATAAGATGATGAAATGCTAGATCAGAGCATATGAGAGCACAATTAATTCAAAAACATCCTTCAATAGTTGGAAAGTGTGTTCTTCGATGATGAACGATCCAATATTCAATTAAGACTCATCAATTTGTAGTTTATTCCCTTTTTGATTAAATTGATTGAGTAGATCAATTCATTCTATTGATCTATGCCAATTGTGGATCCTTGACATGATCCTATGTACCAATTTAATTGGTTATTCTTTTTTTTCTAACCATGGATATCCCTGTTCATGATTATTGTCCAATAGAACTTGGCCAATGATGGTTAATTTTTTTTTCTTATGCTTTCTTCACTAAATTACTTTGCATTCTTCATCAGTAGGACCCTACGGTCCCAGTTTGACATTGCTGGGCAGTACCGAGCCCAATCAGACCCCTATAATTATGAAAAAATGATGAAAGAGGAATGGATTGATGAATCAAGGATATATATGGGATGTTTACATGATGTGGGTGTTTTTTTGGACAATCAAGATCAAACCATCACCACCTGAATGATTGGAGGTGTGCTATGCATACGATAGAACCCCATGATTAACGAGATCATATTTTTGGCCACCAGATGGCTGAAAATGATGAATGATGCCTAGAACCACAAGTGTTGGGAGGAAATGAGACAAGATATATGGAATAATGGCTAGATTCAACACATAGAGAGTGGATCTACAATTTTGTGAAAAACCTGACTACACACTATATACTGTGATGAACATAAAACATGTATCCCCTTAGTTGTGGTGGTTAGGGTTTTGGGATTTTATAAGTATGGAATTACATGTAGACTCCCTACATGCTGTGTACCCATTCCCCATGTGGATGAGATGTATGGTGGAGCACACAGCTAGGAACACACCATGTTCCTAAGTACACGACATGACCAGAGCACATGGGTGACACCCCATTTGAAGAGGCACACTGTGTACTAAAGTACTTGGACATGAGGTAAAGTACATAAACACGACTTGGATACACAAACATGATTAGAACACATAGGTGGGACCCTGAGTGGCATGGGAATACCGAGTATATCCCCCACATTCCACGTACTCCTACACGGTTAGTGAGCTATGTACCTCCAAGGAAATGGCCAGGTGATGGAGAAAGTCCACACACCGTGTTGGTCCCCTCACACACTATGTACCTCTTGGATCCTTTTGAGGATATTTCAATATTTTATATATTTTTAATTTGAACTCTAATTTTGGAAAGTGAGTAGCCTATCATGAGTGTTTTTCCACGTAGAACATGATGGTTACCTATATTGTGGATTTTGGGGTATGATGTGAAATGTTCCAGGCATGGTTATTTTTAATAAATGAATTATGATGACAGTGATAAGGTAGGATCACCAGAGGTTTCATAGAGTGGACCCCCATTAAATTGGGTGCGGGTACTCTACCTTCTGAGTGGAACCCCCTATCGGATAGGGAACATGTCCTCGGTGACTGAAGTGGAACCCCTTATCACACCAGGGCACAAGTACTTGACCTATAAAGTGGAACTCCCTATCATCTTAGGAATGGGTCCTATAACTTCTGAGTGAAACCCACTATCGGATAGGGCATGGGTCCTTGATGACCAGAGTGGAACCCAAAATTCACACCAGGGAATGAGTTATCTATCTTCCAAGTAGAACCCCCTATTAGATAGGGTGTGGGTCCTCATGAAACTGGAGTGGACCCCCCTATCAACTTTGGTGCGGGTCCTCTATGGATACATACAGAGTGGAACCCCCCTAATGCACTAGAGAATAGGTCCTCTACTTAGAGTTTTTACCACCTCAGTTGTGATATATAATGGCGAGGAGTGGCATTGAACACAGTTAAAACTAATCAAACACATGAGACGCTGGGCATTATTGATGAACTTTTGAAATTGTTGGTGACTCTTCTTCATGGGATGAGTTGTGAGATGGAGATCCCCTTACTCTCTCATTTTGGTTTCTTTTGAATGAGTATGTATATGTACCTATCTATATCCATATATTTGTTTTTGGTTACTCTCCTTCCATGGGATGTGAAGATTCATGGGGTATGCCATGTTATTTGATTTTTTATCTTCTTGTGGTAGGATGAGTTTAGTCTCCTGTTATGGGTCACTACTAGAAAACTAACCTATACCCACAGTTTTAATAATTGTGGATATAGGAGGCATTGATATAGATCTGAGCTATACCCACAGTTTGAAAAATGTTATACCCATAGTTATGAACCATGGGAATAAGTGTACAAGAATTTTTTTACCTTGTTAACAACCCTATACCCACAGTTCTCAAACTATGGCTATAGGATTTAAAAAAAATCCTCTATATAGATTTGAAACCTAGATCACCTCTTCACAAATGATGTGCCAAACCACTTCCCCACATATATTTATGTGTATATAAATATATATATATATTTACTTATATATATTTTTATAAACCATGGCTATAATAGGAAAAATATGGGTAAAGGTTTTCCAATGGAAATATATTTGTTCCCATAGATTTTTTTCCCACACTTACAAGGGAAATATGTACCCATGATTTTTTAGAACTGTGGGTATAGGTTTTTAACCAAAAACTATAAACATAGTTTTTTGAGAACCATGGGTATAAGTCTTAAACTGAACCCAATACTCGTGATTTTTGAAAAACTATAGGTATAGGTTGGAATTTTTAATCTATACCCATAGTTGTTCAAAACCATAAGTATAGGTTTTAAAAAAATCCCTATACCCATGGTTTTGGGAAAACCATTGGTATAGGATACTTTTATAGTAGTGGGTGGAAAATACTCAATGTGTAGTTCATATACTCATTGTGTTGAGCCTCCTATGCTTGGATGAGGTTACTCTTTCTATTGATTAGTTTGAACTGTTCTCTTTCACTACATCCAGTTTACTATCTCCTGTATTTTTATTCCTACTGTATATCTCACTCCCCCTTCAAATTTAGGGGTGTCTTAATGGGTATGTATATAATCACCCCTGTATGGGAGTTTCCCGCACATATCGCGTCTTATGCAGACAACAGACAGGTCGACGATGACTTCAGAGGAACTTAGGAATAACTGGTACTTTAGACTACATAATGTGGTCACAACTTAAAGATCATGAACTAGGATATATTAGAATTTTACTTTATAGTTTTGTTTGGGAAATATTTCTGGTTAGGTGTGTATTTTTTACTTTTCATTTTACTCTATCGTACTCTTGTACAATCTAGAGGTTTTACATTCATGGTTACTTCCCTGGTATTTTTCATCTTTTTCTATTGTTCCTTTACACTTCTATAATGAGATGGTTGTGTGTGTGTATACAATCACTTAAGAAAATACCCCCTTGTTAGTTATTCCTTCGGTGTTGGTTTCCATCCCCCAACCTATGGAGGTGGGCTTGGGGTAGTTGTGGCTCAAGCCCCGACTTGGGTTGGGTTGTGACAAAAAAATGTAAAAATGATGTAACCAAAAATATTAACCAAATGACCTATAATAAATAAAAATGGACAAATGACCTAATTAATTGACCAAAATAAACCAAATTACCTAACCAAAATTGAATTGTATCAAATTGAAAATAGAATAAAACAATGTCATACCCATTCTAAACATACTAATTTGAACATATTGATTTTTCTATGAAATTCCTTTTATGTTTTGATATTCTTCCCACAAAATATAAAATTCTTTAGTTATATCACTATGTATTTGGTTTGACAACTGTTATTCCTTAATTAAGTCATGTATCATGTTCTTTCTTGTTTGGGTTACAAAATAGTTATGGATTTCTAATTAATTCCATATTTTTTTAAAATGAAGGAAATTAAAAACATTGAAAATATTTTATGGAAAAGGATAACAGAAAATAATCATTGAATGATAGAGATGGGTGTCCCTCCTTTGGTACATGTTGTGAGTATTTTATTTCAAATATATATATCAAAAACATATAATTTCACATGATTAATTTTTTTTAAAATTTAATTAGGATCCACCACCTAGGTGATAATTATTCTCCAACCAACCTAGTGGTACCATTACTTAGCCAGACGATATGAGGGGGTGTTACTAGAGATATATGCACCACTCGACATACCTGATCACACCCTGTCCCTTCCCATGACATACCATCTACCGCACCTTCTAATCCCAAAATGTCATTAGAGTCACCCAATATATTTAGGTCATCTATGTTTTCACCACTATTGGAATATGATCCTTGCCTATCTTTCCCTTATCTAAATATGAATCATACTCCACATCCATATTATGAATTTCTACAGCCTTCCATTTCATCTTATCTTCCTTATACTTCATTCTCCTCGAGCTTCTAAATTCGTGCTCCTATAACTTCTACTATGACACATTCTAAGCCTCTAGAGCATACATTGGGTCCCACTCCTTTTGTACAAGTATAAGTTCCTTCAGATCCTAGGGATCCAATGACACCCAATAATTAGGCTGCATTTGGTATATTTATGAAACCATAGTAAAATTTTACCATGTTTTTTTTATTATAATATGTATTGATATAATAATTGTTTTTTCTTTAACAGTTGGATCTTATTATAGGAGGCATGGGCATACAAACATGCCTTCATTGTGGAACCGCTGCACATAACTGATGGTGGAGTAAAATTAGGACAATCAAATTATTAGAAAAACAAGGTGAGAATGTTAGAGTTTTATGGAAACACTTTCCAAATGCTCTGACTTCATTCTTATTAGGACACTCTCCTAGAGATACCTTCTAAATCAAGTAAAGGACAATGCTTTCATGCAAAAATGGGTAAAAATTAATTGGATTTAATGTTATATTATTATTGTATTTATATGAATTTATATTTTGGTGGAAACTTCATTATAATTTTCTCGATGGTGAGGCTACGAGGACAACATGACTCATGGAATTAGGTGAGTTGCAGAGAGAATATAAGCACAAGTTGTATAGTGATTGGAGGGCTAGAGTTAGTATATATTTAGAGGCCACACCTGTCATGAATGATTTTTCCAATAAAATATTATCGAGAAATGATTTCTCATCGGATGAGTATATAATTCAAGGTATTAATAAAATTTTAGGTTTTTTAATGAAAATTACCATGATCTGTATTAGTAATTTGTTTTTTATTTTTGAAAATTATTTATTAGGAAGCATCAGAAATAAATAAAAAAAGATGCTATGAAATACCTCCACACTTTGGGATGGACTATGATACTCGACCATGAGAGGAAGTAGGTAGGACACTCATTTATAATCTTTCTTTAGGACTTTCACTTTCTTTTGTTTCCTCCAAATTTCATTCCATTTCTAACTGGGCTAGATAAATGATCATGTACTCTTTAGTTTATTTTTGAAAGTATTTAGTGTGTATTAAATTTTTTAGATTAATATTGTTATGTTTGTGATTATATCATGAACTTATACAACCACTGGTCATTTTATTAAAGGTCTATCCTTTTAATAGGTAATATTACCATTATAGTTTAGTTAATAATTATATGTATTTTTTGAGATCATTTTGATTTCTATAAAGGTATACTAACCATTTAATATATACTTGGAATTAATTCTTTCATATTTCTGTCTATGTTTATTTAGATTTATACTAAAAATTTTTCATTTGAGAGGATAGATTCCCCATAAAACATATTTTACGATATCCTCTAGATCCACTAAAATATTTTCAATTGAACAAAAATCTACTTTACATGTTCCAAGGATTACAAAATTCCAACATTACCCAAAAAATGAGCATTTACCTTTGAAAACAACAAGTCATCCTAATTTTATCACATTCTTTTCTTCAATCCCATAACCATCAATTTTGAATTATTCCTACAAACCAAAATTTCCAAAGCATTATAAAACATTCCTCTTAATACAATATTTATTTGTAGTATTTTTCATTTTTTTTATTTTTTATCTTTAAAATCAATGATTCTTGAATTTCTATATTTGTGAGAAACGTTTTTTCCCATAATATTTTCTTTCATTAATTTTAAATTTTAATCATAGTTTTCACCAAAAATTCCAAAAAACAATTATCCATTGAATGTGATATTTTTTGAACTACTTAAATTTACTCAATATTTGAAACTTCGTGTCTTTCCTTAATATTATTATTTCATATTTTTTCAACTTCATAAACATAATATTTGAAGTTGAATTTTCATTTATTCAATACCTTTTCATTATAAATCAATTTATAGTTTGAAAAGTATCATATAGTTTAATATGTCTTTGTAAAAGTATCATCATATAGTTTTTAAAAGTAACTTTTAAAAATTATCCTTATATAGTTTGAAAAGTATCCTCATAAAGTTTTAAAATCATTCTCATATAGTTTTATATATATTTTTACTTTTTTTAATATATTAACTAATAAAAACTATGATTCCTAATCATAGGACTATTCTAAAAGGCTAGACGGTGATTAAACACCTAATTCAAAGTATCTAATGTATATATGGTTATGGATTGGGTTATGTAATTTTATGGGTTCATATCTGAATTTCATTTTATACTAACATTACTTACATTCAACATTTTTTAGACTATGAAATGAGATATACTGATATAGAATTTATTGAGGGAGAATAGTTTTTAAATATTTGAATTAACTATTCTAATGTATCTCAAAGTCCAATGGATGTGGGGTATTTTTCATGAAATTTTTCTAATTAATTTAATGAATTAGGAAAGGAGAACTTGAATTGGGGGATAACTATGACCTAATGGTATTTTATCATTCTAATATTGGTAAAATATCCAATAAATAGGAAATAACCTTAAGGATTGTTGAAAATTTTCATTATGACTATGTATATATCTGTTGATATTTGGGGATGGTTTATACTTAACATGTTGGATAATGTCATTATACATGGTATTTAGGGTTCTACCAATGATGATTATGCTTCATTTATTTTTAAAAACACTATATATATTGATCTATAATTAAGATGTCTAAGTATCTTTACTTATGAACAATTATAGATTATTAAAATGTAAGATAAATATGGAACCCCTGATGTACATGTTCAGGGTCTATTATTAAATTACTTGATTAAAACCTCAATGGATATTCATGAAAAAAACTTAATGGAATTCAAATTATACACTACAGATGGGGTTCAAAGTGGAAATAAAGACAACATAAACTTTTTGGAATTATTTATCAAGAGTTCTAATATATTCCACTCCCCAAGTAAATAGTATGCATTGGTAGTTGAGGAATGTGGATGTTTTCAACTATTAGTGTCTAAGACATGACATATATGTTAGAACCAAGGATTTTTGTTGATAATAATGGATTTTGGTTTGTAATTGTTTTCAATCAGAACACGGATGACTAGGGAGTTTGGAAGGACTGAGGTCATACGATTGGTACTGAAAGCAGTATTGAAGCTGGTGCAGTTTCCCAGTGTTTGAAAAAATTTTGGTCCTAAAAAATCGAGAGTTTTGTAACGATACGTAGTGAAGGGGAACGATACGCAGTTCAGGCACGCGATACATGGTTCAGGCACATGGTACATGGTTCAGGAACGCGGTACATGGTTCAAGCGTGTAGTACATAGTGAGGTAGTGGGAACGGTATGTGGAGCGGTGCATGGAATTGAAAAAAGTTCGCAACAATGGTACACGGTGAAGGAATTCGTTACGCAGAAAGCTGAAGGCTGAAATGAAAAGTGGTTCACAATGATGGTATGCAGCGAAGCCATGCAGTACGCAGAATGATGAAGTTTGGTGAGATTGATACAGTTCAAAAAATAGTAGTTGTATGCGGTGGAGGATAACTGTACATAGATGGAGTGAAGATTGTCCCACATTGAAAATTTGGGTAAAATATATTAGCAATTTTTATGGAGTTATGTGCCTATTTATGGAATAATAATCCTATTTGTTAGACGATGAGATTGGAGATTAAGATTTCAGGAAGAAATTTGGGGAATTCGGAAGTGGTTCGAGGAGGAGAAGATGTTACGTGGAGAGGCTCATCCGCATAAGGAAAACAGTCCATGGAAGGGTGTGTGGTTCATGCAGGAAACTCTCATAGTACGAAGAGAAGCAAGGCAATACGCAGAGCAGGATGGTTTGCAGAGGTTTGGAGTAGTACACGGAGTAGGGAAGAACATAGCACAACACGGTCCGTAGAGGAGTTGGATGATATGCAGAGGAGCTAGACGGTACGTGAAAGCAGTTGTGGTACATGGAACTAGCTACAGTACGCAGAACACCCAAGGAAGCCTAAAATTGGCCAAATCAGATTGAAAAATTAATCTTCATAACATATCAGTGTATGGGAAAATAAATTACATTCGTTCATGATTATGGGACTTCAAAAAATCATCCATTTTCAATTTAGGATGCATGAATTAATGATAAACCATTGAAGAGGCCTTCAAGTTGATAAACTGAGTAAAGGTTCTTCCAAAGTAGTGAGCAAGGGAGAGTTAGTGAAAGTGATATAAGGGATGTAGTGTGATATATCTAAACCCTTGTAAAAGCAGTGCGCCTGAAAGAGATTGACTATGCTAAACTCTTGTTATCCATAGCTAGTGAAGATTAGTGGTATTTGGTATGACCAACACACTGTAGGTGTATGATCCTTGGACATAGAACTTAGTGGTGAACCATGTAAAATTATTGTGTCATTGCTTTGCATGTGATTGTTTATTTTTCTGCACTTCCTCTTCAGACAGGTTTAATAGGTTCCTACCAACTTGGGAACAAGATCCTTCATTTTAAAAGAAAAAGTTGACACCCTGATTCACCCCTCCCCTCTCAGGGTGTTCCGGGGTCCTTCAAGTGGTATCAGAGGGTAAAGGTTGCTGGTGTTGAATCTGTCTATCATGGAGAATCTAGTCAACATTAGGGGAGTTCCCCTCTTCAATGGAAGTAATTTTCAAATATGAAAAAATAGGATGAGATCTCACTTAAGGTCTCTTAAAATGTAAGTTTTATTTGCTATTGCATAGGGGATACAAGTCATTGATCCTACAGAAATGTCGATTACAGATACAAACAGGAAATTTCTTGATGCTGATGTAAATGCTCATAATTCTCTCACTGCAGCCCTTTTTGATCAGATTTATCTGAAGGTAATGAGTTACACATATGCCAAGTCAATGTGGGATAAACTAGAGAATATTTATGAAGGAGACAGCAAAGTAAAGGAGAAAAAACTTCAAGTACTACACAATAGGTTTGATGATCTGAAGATTCACCCTGATGAGAATGCATACTCATTTTTCAATCAAATTACTAAAGTTTTAGGAACAATCCAAGGTCTGGGTGAAGAAATCAAAGACATTGACATTGTAAAGAAAATCTTAATAAGACTACCACCCCTTTACAATGAAAAGGTGTCAGCCCTTGAGGAAAGGGATCTCTCCAAACTCTCTGTGGATGATCTTATGAGAAATCTATCAGCTTATGAAATGAGAATCAAACCAGAAGAAGATATGAATTGTGTGATCAAGGAAATATAATTCAAATCCATGGACAAACTAAAAGTTTCATGAGATAGTGGTGATGAAGATGATGAAGAAAATGAAACTCTTTCTTTTATTGCCAAGAATCTCAAGAAGGGAATAGGGAAATTTGATGGAAAGCTACCTTTGTCTTGTTTTCACTGTAGAATAGTTGGGAACATTGACTCTCAGTGCTCAAGAAAATTTTATAATCAAGAGAGCGAAGTTGGAAATATAGAAAAGCCTAGGAAAATATTCTTCAAAAAGGGAAACTTCAAATTTGCAAAGAAAGATCAGAATAAGAGTTTTTTCTATGAGGAGGAATATGATGATAATGAATTATATGAGAAAGATGAACCAGAATTTAAAGCTGGGAACCATACCTCTATGATGGCTACCATTGAAAAGTCAGAACTATTGATAGATAAAGCTAGAGAAAATTAGTTGACTACTAATGCTAATACCGGTTTGCAACTTAAGGATGACTTTGTTAAGATTGAGATTAAATGTAAGAGATGAAATAAGTGGAAAGCAATGTTGGAGGAATTTTCAAAAATATACGGATCACCTGGAAGTTGAAATTAAATGAATGGAATAATTGGTGAAAGTTCAATCATCAATCCTTGAAAGTACTAATGATGTTATGGAACTAAAAATCTTAATTTAATAACAAGAAAAGGTTATTAATGACCTTACCTTGAGACTAGTGGAGAAGTCCAAGACCATTGAGGTATTTGAAGAATAAGTTGTTACTCTGAGAAGTAAACTTAAAAGTGAATCAACCTCAAAAGAAGCAAATAAGAAAATACAATTTGAAAGGTTCTCAGATGCTGAGCTTCTAGAGAGAGAAAAACATGGTTCTGATGGAGTTTAAAAGATATTGAGTGATCAAAGACCCACATTCATGGGAAATAGTGGAATTGGTTGCAATGCTAAAACATCAAATGCTATACATAAAGTTGTCCAAAATAAAGGCATGATGAAAGTTAATCATGTTGAAAATCCACCAAAAGTGCTGAAAATTAAACCCTTAAATAAAAATGAAAGGATAATTGAATATTATTCTTGCGTTTACAGAAATGATAGGCAGTCAAACTATTTTCCTGAGGAAGAATCCATGAGGATAAATAAGAGTGAGAATACATTTCCCTTCATAAAGTGTCAGTTTTTTGGATATCTGGTCCATACCATGTCATAATTCTAAGAGGCGAGGAGCTATATGAATGGGTAATATATAAGAGTTAAACAAAGGATAAAAAATTAATATCATACTTCTTATATAATAAATAATTTCTACGAATATTGTTTTTATTGTTCTAACTTTTTCTATAAAGTTGTGCATTGCAGGCAAAGGTGTGATAGAAGAAATTCTTTCAATGGTCAGAGATGAGCCAATACACATCAAACAGACAGTGTTTCTATTTCAAATAGGTTTTATCCTATGGAATAAGAATTTGAATATGAATAACCCATGAACACAAAAGAGATAATTGAAAGGTTATCAGTGACCTACACTCAATCCAATATATCATGGAAAGAAAGGGGAAAAATTGAAAAGTCCAATTTTGTTGAAGTATCCCTCAAAGATACAAAGAGAAACAACACCTGGATTCTTGATAGCAGATGTTCATCCTACATGATGAGTAATGCATACCTATAAACAAATTTCAAGAAAAATGTCAATGGGACAGTGAGGTTCGATAACGATGGTGTTTTGAAGATAAAAGGCAGTAGAAGCACTAAGTTAGCTAATGGAGTGCTGAAGAAAAATAAAGTCCTATATATGGACGATCTGCGTCAAAATATTCTTAGTGCAAGTCAACTCTGTGACTCAGGTCTTATTGTGACATTCAATCAAAATGGATGTACTATAAGAGGAAAGTTTGGGATTTCTCTCATGAAAGGCTGTAGAACAGAACACAACTTATATTAGGTTGACAACAAAGATAAAATTTTCTACCTAACAGTTTAAGAGGAAAATAGCTTATGGAATCAGATATTGGGGCACATTAATAAAAAATACATGGAAAATATATCTAATATGAATATATTCATGGATATCCCTAATTTGAAGTGTGAACAAGAAAAGACCTATTATGTTTGCATGTGAGGGAAACTGGTCTGCAGTTCCTACCGTCCAAAGAAGAAAAGAGCATCAAATCTCCTTGACCTCATTCATATAGATGTATGTGGCCTGATAAATGTTTCTATAACATATGGAGGGAGGTAATTTGTTCTTTTCATATATTATTATAGTAGAATGGCATGTATGATCATTATAAGTAGGAAGCGACAAGTGCTAGATTGTATGAAAACCCATCGATGAATCACTGAGAATGATACTAGATGGAAGATCAAAGTACTATGGTCTTAAAATGGAGGAGAATACACATTCATTGAATTTTAAAATTATTTAGAGAATCATGGGATACAACATGATGTGGAAGCTGTGAGAACTCCCCAAAAAATAGAGTTGTTGAGTGCAGGAATAGACCGGTAAACAACATGGCCAAAACTATGCTGATTGAGATTCGTATTCCTCGACATTACTGGAAAGAGGAAGTACAAGTTGTAGTGTATATTCAAAATTAAACAGGGCTATATATGGGTGAAACAAAGACACCTTATGAATTATGGCATGGAAGGAAGCCCTCTTTGAAATATTTTTGTGTTTTCGGAAGCAAATGTTTTATCCGAAACAAAGAAGGAAATCAAGGGAAGTATGGAGACAATGAAAACGAAGGAATATTTATTAGATACTCAATGAATAACAAATCCTACAAGTGTTTCAACAAGATCTTGGTAAGAATTATGGAAAACAGTGATGTAAAGATCATCGAAAAGAAAAACTAGAATGCTTCAAGGAATTCTTATACTGATGAGACAGAAGATGAGCAAGAATGTGAACATGGAACAAATGATAGTATAGAGGTAGAGGAAGATGTGAAAAACTCTTGGGAGTCACATCATGATGTTGACTCTGAATAAGAATCATAAGAAGAATCCATATCTGGAGAGAATACGGTTGAACCCCAAAGGAGAAATAGAAGAGCATAATTTGATCAGTCCAACATTATAGGGGATCGTAATGCACCTACACAGATAAGGAGAATGATAAATAATGAACAGTATGAATTTATATCAGTTATGGAACCATACATATTTAAAGAGGCTGCAAAAGATGAGTTATGGGTGAAAGCAATGAATGAAGAGTTAGATCATATTGACAAAAATCAGACATCAAATCTTGTTAAAAGACTAGAAGATCATAATATGATTGGTACAAAGTGGATTTTCAAGAACAAATTTGACGAACATGGAAATGTGATCAGAAATAAGGCACACTTGGTCTGTAAATGATATTCACAAATTGAAGGTGCTGATATTGAGGAAACATTTTCACCCGTTGTGATACTGGAGTCAATCAGACTATTCCTTGCCATGGCAATCCAAAGAGGTTATAAAGTGTATCAAATGGCTGTTAAGACATCATTCTTAAATGGAGTATTGGAAGAAGAAGTCTATATTGAACAACCCTTAGGGTTCTTTCTTGGCAATGATGAACTAAAGGTTTTCAAAATAAAGAAATCTCTTTATGGACTGAAATAGGCACCACGGGTGTGGTACTCTCAGTTATACTTCTATATGAGAAAGATAGAGTTTAAAAGAGGAGTGGATCACAATCTCTATGTGAAGAAATCTCAATAGGATCATTTCATGGTATTGGTATATGGGTATGATATTATTTTTGGAGGAAGAAAAAATGGATCAGTGGATAAATTTTATAATCACATGAAATTAGAATTTGAAATGTCTATGATTGGTGAACTCACATACTTTCTAGGGTTTTAGGTACACCATAATAAGGATTAAAATTTCATTTCTCAAGAAAAATATGCAAGAGATCTACTGAATAAGTTCAATATGCATGATTCCAAACCAATTTTGACTCCGATTTTAGTTGGATCAAATCTCAGAAAGCATGAGGAAGAAACTTATGTGGATCCCACCTTATACAGAAGAATCATTGGAAGCCTACTGTACCTGATAGCAACACAACCAGATATTGTCTTTGCAACCTGCCTTGTGGCCCACTTTCAGAGTAATCTGAAGGAAGAACATATGGAGGCAGTGAAAAGAATCATGAGATACATTCAAAGTACACATAATTATGATCTATACTTTGATTCAGGAAGATATAGTTAGCTATCATCATTCTATGATGTTGACTGGACTGGTGATGTAGTGGAAAAAAAGTCTACCAGTGGTGGAGCATTATATATTGGGAAGAAATGTGTGGTGTGGTTAAGCAAGAAATTGGAAAGTACTTCACTTAGTACTGCTGAATCTGAATATATATCTACTACCAAATCATGCAATTAGTTACTTTGGATGAAGAAAAAACTGAGTGACATAGGTGATGAGGTGAAATAACCAATGATGATTTACTGTGATAATAAGAGCGCAATTTATCTTATAAATAGTCCAGTTTAGAATTCTCATATAAAACATATTTAGATCATATATCACTTCATCAAAGAAAAATTTGAACAAGGTGTGATCAAAATGGAACATGTGGGAACTGATGAGTAAGTGGATGACATTATGACCAAGCCACTGTCAGCGGCTGTGTTTCAGAAACATCGGT
The DNA here is from genome assembly GCA_963277665.1 of Viscum album. Taxonomy (NCBI): domain Eukaryota; kingdom Viridiplantae; phylum Streptophyta; class Magnoliopsida; order Santalales; family Viscaceae; genus Viscum; species Viscum album. The sequence goes on along the minus strand of OY728125.1, from coordinate 1,999,147,853 downwards.
TGAACATTAGTGTTCAGCCACCTCCTAGTGCATAAGAAGGTCATGAGATTCCCCTCTCCCTAGTTGTTTTAACTACATTAATATGTTTTTGTAAGTTTTTTAGGTTTATGGTGGAGATACAATCTAGGGGGAGTATGTTCTGAGCTCTACAATGATTAAATATCAGTCTTCGGGTTTATTTCCAATGAGGGAGAATGGATAAATTCAATGGAAAAAGCCATAACTTGAACAATCAAGGTGGAGGAAAGAAAAGGATGAGAATTATATTCATGTACTCTCTCTTGTTTTCTACACCGAGCACTACTCACATAGACTTAGAGTGATGACTGAGTAGTTTCTTGAAGATTCAGGTTTTGATCTTGGCCAATGTATTAGTGAATTTATCTGAGATTTCCAACAAACCCAAAGGGGAAGATTGTTGGAACCAAAGTTGTACGTTGATAATAATGGAGTTTGGTTTGTGTTTATTGTCAATAGACACACAAATGACTAGGGAGTTTTCAAGGAATAAGTTTATATGATTGGGGTTGAAAGTAGTATTGACGGTGGCGCAGTTTCCTAGTGTTTTCCAAATTTTTGAGCCTCGAAAATTGGGAGTTTGGAAACGATACATAGGGAAAGGGAATGGTATGTTGTTCAGGCATGCGATACATGGTTCAAGAGTGCAGTATGTAGTTCGGGTGCATGGTACATGGCTCAAGCTCACGGTACACGGTGGAGGGAGTGGGAACGGTACGCGTAGTGGTGCGCGGAACCTAAAAAAGTTTGCAGCAATGGTACATGGTGAAGGAATTCGGTACATAGAAAGCTGAAGGATGAAACAAAAAATAGTTCACAGTGATGGTTTGTGGCGAAGCCATGCAGTACGTAGAATGATGAAGGTTGGCGAGATTGCTGTGGTTCGTGAAACAGGAGCGGTATGCGGTGGAGGCTAACCGTACGCAGATGGAGTGAAGATTGTCTCACATTGAAAATTTGGGTAAAATGGATTAGCGATTTTTATGAAGTTATGTGCCTATTTAAGGAATAGTAATCCTCTTTGTTAGATGATGATATTATAGATTAAAATTTCAGGAATAAATTTGGAGAAGTCGGAAGTGGTTCACGAAGGAGAAAATGGTACGCGAAGAGGATCATCTATGTAAGGAAAACAGTCCGTGGACGGGTGTGTGGTTCATGCAGGAAGCTCTCGCAGTATGCGGTGGAGCAAGGTAGTACGAGGAGAAGGATGGTACATGGAGGTTTGGAGTAGTACACAGAGTAGGGAGGAATGAAACACAACATGGTATGCGGAGGATCTGGACGGTATGTAGAGGAGCTGGAAGGTACAAAAAAACAGTTGTGGTACACGAAACTAGCTGTAGTACGCAAAACACCAAAGGAAGCCTAAAATTGGAAAAATCAGATTGTGAAATTAATCTTCATAACATATCAGTGTACGGAAAAATAAATTACATATGTGAGTTATTATGGGATTTCAAAAGAGCATCCATTTGTAGTTGAGGATGCGTGAATTAATGATAAACCACTGAAGCGACCTTCAATTCGATAAACTGAGTGAAGGTTCTTCTAAAGTAGTGAGAAAGGGAGAGTCAGCAGAAGTGATCCGAGGGACGTAGTGTGCTATCTCTAAACCCTTGTAAAGGCAGTGCTCCTAGAATAGAGTGACTGTGATAAACCCTTATTATCCATAGATAGTGAAGATTAGTGGTATTTGGTATGACCGACACAATGTTGGCGTATGCTCCTTAGACGTATCCCTTAGTGGTGAACCAAGTAAAATTGTTGTGTCATTGCTTTTTAGGTGATTGTTTATTTTTATGCACTTCCTCTTTAGATATATTTAACAGGTTCCTATCAACGTGGGAACAAGATCCATCATTTTAAAAGAAAAATTTGACACCCTGATTCACACCTCCCCTCTTAGGGTGTTCCGGGGTCCTTCAATATATTCATATTTTTATAGTTTTATAATGATATATTTTTGAGTTTTATAAGGGAAAAATAATCTTTAAATTGACACTATAATTCATCTACCATATGTTTTTCTTTTTAAATTCATTTAGAATTAATAAAAAATTTATTTTAGTTATGAAATTAATTATTAATAAATTATTTTAAATTATGGTTTTCTAAATTTAATTTTTATTTTATAGGGAGGTTTTGAATATTGAAGGATGTGTGCCTCAAAATTTTTTCTTGCTCGAATAGAAAGAAAAAATATGGAAGCGCAGTAAAAAAACTGACAGAACAACGGATTGTAAGTTTTACAGTATTTATTTGAAATTTTAATATCTATTTTGTAAATTAATAGTCTATTTATATTTATAACATTGTTATTTAGAGTACCTTTATGAGTAAGAAGCTGACAACTTTGGTACAAATGATCACTTGCTTCAAGTGTAATGCCCTGATCCCAGAAGTCTGAAGCCGGTGTCTTACTTTATTACATCGGAATGATTACATGGAATAAAATCCTGAAAGACCAATCAGTTTAGCAGTTTTGAAAAATTGGATAATATACATGATACTCATATTATATTTGGAAATATAAAATTAAACATGATACATAATAAAATAAAATGGACAACATCCATGAAATATCATTCAAATATTTTTTCTTCATAACATGGGGAAAGGAAACAAAATAGGGGTGATCTCAAATGACTAGTAAGGGTAAGTATATAGTGGAAGTAATCATGAATCAATAATAATATTCAGTATGTAAATTTAAATAACTGAACACACTTTCCATTTAAATAAACTAGATAAGGCGTAATCAATATGGTTAGGTAAATAACTAAAAACAAATTTCATTTATTCAAATAGCTGAGAATTAAATGCATCCATAGATAATTTCAAATAAAAAACTTCATGTATAGTAATAAAAATAACTGAATTATCAATAAATAAAATTCTTAATTATTGTATTCCCTGTTTCCTAATTACATGGTACCTTTACCATCAAGACCTTTCATAAGAAGGTTTAGCATATCAGGTGGAAACCCATCTAATTTGGCCAACCGATTTGTCTCATGTGACTATTGATGCATCAAGGGGATATCTATAACCAAGACCCACCCATTCTATACCTATCTAAATCATTCCTCATATATCGAATAATCAATTTAATTCATTAACATTGTACCTTATCAAATATTTGCATTGAGTAAAAGATGCAGATTTATCAATATTTCCCCAGTTAATCAAATAAATATCAAGTACACACCATATGTAAAAATGATACACAAATTAGGTAATAATTATAACCATAAAATAAGAGTATGAATATCTAAAAAGTGATTTCAAATGGGAAATGGTAATAAGTAAGTGATTATTTCAAGATAAAGTTAACAATCACAAAATAAAGTTAGATTGCAAAGATAACTTTTACCACTTTGTAAATTTCAAGTCAAAAACCTTTAGATGAGATAATTAAAAGTAAAATATTTAATACCATTAAGATAAAAGGATTCATGAAATAATATATCAAAATGGGCAATATATACAACACAAAAAATATGTAAGTGGTGAATATGACATTTATCTCACAAATTTAAAAAGTGAGATTAAAATCCATTACCTTGCATTTTCTTTTGTGTGAATGTACTTTAAAATCCTTTATAATGGTATTAATAATGTTACTAACTTGTTATAGAACCATATTAATATTTATTATATCATATATGATATTCTTATGATGTCTTATTACTCATTTGTTAGTAGTATTTTATTATTTTCACTATTTTGGGTGTTAATTACCAAGTTTCTCGAGTAATTTTTGACTTGTTATTTGTTGTTACTATTAATTAGATCATGATTTAATCATATAATGAATTTGAACCATGATTTAGTTATCATATATATTTAGTATATATGTATTTATAATAATCCATAATGTTTGGAGATAGGAAATGAAATGCAGCATTCATGGAGATGGTAGGCCGTTTGTACGCATGAACACTATTTAAATTTCTTTATCATATTTAAACAAATGAAACGTAAATGATATATATGTATATTATAATTAAATTACAATATTTATTTTATAAATTTAGTACATTTTTATTAAAACCGTACTTAATACATTCCATGTATAGTGTGAATGAATCACATTGCTTTGAGGAGGCGATAGTCCATACGTTCACAAATGATGTTATCATATCCCCACAAAATGGAAAGAATGAAGGTACGTGTTATATAATAATTAAATAAGAATAAATAAATTATAAATATAATATATATCATATATATACTATAAATACATCATTATTTCCAATCTTGAAAGGTTGTAATGGAAGAACGAACAACATCAGTTCACGAGGCGGTAATCCGTCGTACACACGAACGACGATTGCATGTCCCATTTGATGGATGTGTGTGAAATTGTAGGTTGAAATCTTAGCATCAAAAAATTAAATTATATTTATGATACTTATGTTATTATATAGTAATGATATATGAATAACTGAATGGGGGGAGAAGAAAATGAAACAAAAGTGATCGTTGAAGAACGATACCTCTTATTTTGGTAACTCCTTTTGGTTTATTCCAAAATACTTAATTGGATGGATTTATTACTAAATTGATTATTTTAGTATGAGGGGAGGTATTTGTGGGATATATTAGAGTATATTTTTTATGATACAAATGTATTTAGATGTGTGAATAAGTGGGATGGGTGAATGCCTTTTTATAGAAAAGGAGAAGTGACATTCTTGTAAATATAAAAAGGTACACACTATTGAGAGGTCTCCCTTACATAATGTGCCTCCAATAATGAACCAAATTAAATAAAATAGAGTTTATGGGAGAAATATGTCCATAAAATTTATTTTTTACAAGTTTATTAGTTATTTTTTCCCTTAGGTTTAAGGTTTAGTCCCTTGTTAAGCTATTTTTTTCTCTTAATTATTGAAATTAATTTTAATTATTTTCACTAATATTTTTGTCAAAAACTAAGTTGAAACAATTAGAAATTATAAATTATTCTGATTCAAAATATGGAATCCATTTTTCCAAATTTCAAACACATAAGTGGCATAAATTAATTTAAATTTAATCCCACAGACATGACGACATAGCAAGTTTTTAAAGTAAAAATGTTCAAAAGTATGAAATGTTTTTATATAAAATTTCAACATAAAATTAATTAAAATGAACTAAATTAGATATTTTTTTATAATTTATCTAACTTAAATTTAAAATAATTTTAAAATATAATTTATCCATATAAATAAATTATATTAAAAATTATTTTTCAATTAAAATTTAGTATTTTTCACTATTCATCAAAAAAATGAAACTTTTCATAAAAATAACAAAAAATCTACAAAAACTAATGTTTATGTTTTTATATAAAAAATGAAGTTTATTTTGACATATATAATTTATAAAAGTTTCAAAATTCAGATTTAAAATTGGCACGCCATTAAAAGGCGGTATAACTGCTTTTATAAAAATATAGGTTTTTATGTGTAAAATTGGGTTTGTTCTTATATTATGCCTATAAAATATACTGTAAGAATTTAAAAATATTTTATTGTATATATAATATATAAATTTACTATATAAATTCTCTGAAAGTGTTAGGATTTAATTGATTGTGAAAAATGTGACTAAATAGTGTTTTGTTTAAACCCAGTGTTGCGTGCATTACAAACTAACTCAATATTTCATGTTTTGAAAGATATATATTAAACTTATTATAAATGGAAAATATCATAGAGTATTGGGTTGATGCATTATTCTCCACTAAAAAAATTTCTTCCTTAAAATTCTAAGGGTATTTCCTTCTAAAAATATGAGGGTAGTTCTCCTTTTTAGAATCCTATGGTTCCCATGTTGCTTCTTCCATTTTTTGATTTATCTAGAGTAACTCTACCATATGATTCATTTGATTCCTCAATACTTGATCTATAGTATCAATAGTATGTATGGGTTCTTTACAATATGAAAGGTTAGGTTCTAACTCTATTTCATCAGAGGCGAGCACCTGCGTTGAGCCAAGCATGTCCTTCATTAGCATATATATATGGAACACATCATGTACCTTTAATAGATTTGGTGGAATTTCCAAATAATAAGAAAAAATCCAAATCTTTCAAGATTTTTTAAGGGTATTATGTACATGGGACTCATTTTCCCTTTCTTATCGAACCTTATAACACCCTTCCATAGAGATACTTTCAAGAAAACATGATCTTCTATTTGGAACTCTGTATCTTTCCTCTGATTATCAGCATATTTTTTTGCTTAATTTGATCTGATTTAATATGATCCTGAATAACCTTTACCCTTTTTATCATCTCTTCAACAAGTTTTGGGCCTACGAGTTTACTTTCACTAGATTCATCCCAAAAATTTGTAGTACGACACCTCTTTCTATATAATTCTTCATGCGATGCCATTTGAATACTTTAATGTAAGCTATTATTATAGGAAAACTCTACCAAAGGAAATTAATGATCCAACATACCTTGAAACTAAAGTGATCATGAACTCAAAATTTCTTCCATTGTTTGAATTGTTCTTTTAGACCATCCATTAGTTTGAGGATGTTAGGCAGTGCTCAAATGAAGCTCAGTGTCAAGAGACTTCTGAATACTTTTCCAGAATTTCAATGTAAAGTGGGGATATTGATTAGAAACAATTGGTAGAGGTGTGCCATGAAGTCTTACAACTTAATTAATATAGAGCCTTATGATTCACTCAAGAGGAAGGTCTTCTCTCATAATAAGGAAATGTGCATATTTGGTTAGGAGATCAATGATAACCAATATAACATCATTCTTTCGTAGAGTCTTTGCTAGTCCCATGAAAAATTCTATAGTAATTTCATCTCATTTTTATATAGTAATAGGAACAGGTTGCAGGAATCCTTTAGGATGCTACCTCATAGCTTTCACTTTTTGACAAACCAAACATTCAGACACATAATCATAAATTTTCTACTTCATGTTATCCCACCAAAAAGGTTCCTTCAGGTCCCTATACATATTTTTGATACTAGGGTGTATAGATAAATTTGAGATATGTGAATCATCTAATAATTCCTTTTTTATCTGAGGTAGAGATGGAACACATAACCACTTTCCAAATTTTAGAACACCATCTTCACAAAAAAGGCCTACTATTTTTTTGTTCACACCTTTAATATTATTTTTAAATTTATCATCATCATATTGATAATTATTTATCTTCTATAATAAATGTGGTTTTGAAATAATTTGAAAAATGATTGATGTATACACTTCCTTATAAATTCCCATATCCTTCTTTACTAGATCCATGAACACAGTATCCTTCTCAATCCTCATTTGGGTTAGAACTCCATGATTATTCTTACTCAATAAATATTCTACCTTATTTGTTTTTCCTAGGTGGTATTGTATTGATAAATCATAATCCTTGAGTACCTCAAGTCATCTCCTTTGTCTCATGTTGAGTTATTTTTATGATAATATGTATTTGAAGGTCATATGATTTGTGTATATCTCACATATTTCACCATAGATATAATTTATCCATATTTTTAAAGTGAATATTACAGTCGATAACTTGAGATCATGGGTTGGATAGTATTGTTTGTTATTCTTTAATTGTTTGTATGATTATGCAATAACTTTATCATTTTTATTAGGACATAACCAAGTCATTTTTTGATGAATTACTATATATGGAAAACCCATCACTTACAAATAGTAGATTCAAAATCAGATCATTGAATAATCTTATCTTTAGTTCATCAAAAAATTATTCACATTTATTTATCTATAGTAACTTAACCCCATTACGTGTAATCTAGGTTAACGAGTTATCCAATTGGTAAAAATTCTGAACAAATCACAGATAATAACCTACCAAACCAATAAAACTATGTACCTCAGTTATGTTTGTTGGTGTAGTCCATTCTCTGATTGCCTTTTTATTTTTAGGATCAATTGATATTCCATCCTTATAGACAATATGGCCAATAAAAGAAACTTCTTGAAGCTATAAATCTCACTTACTAAATTTTCCATATAACTCTTCCCTTATAAGAGTCTTAAAAATGATCCACAAGTGATTCTCATTGTCCTCATAGCTTTTATAATACACTAGAATATCATCAATGAATACCACAAAAAATCATCAAGATATTCCTTGAATACTCTATTCATTAGGTCCATAAAAAGAGATGATGCATTAGTCAATCAAAATGGCATTACTGTAAACTCATAATGTCCATACCTCGTCTAAAAAGCTATCTTCATAATGTATTCCTTCTTTACTCATAATTGGTGATACCTAGAATGAAGACCAATCTTTAAAAAATATTCATCTTCATGAAGTTGATCAAACAAGTCATCAATGTAATACAAATTATACTTGTTCTATATTATAATAACATCGATTTCCCTATAATCAATTCACAACCTCATGTATCCATCTTTCTTTCTAACAAAGTGGATAAGGTCTCCCCATGGTGAAACACTATAGAGTATAAATCCATTATTACCTAAATACTCTAGTTGTTTCTTCAATTCCATTAATTATGTAGTGGCCATTCTATAGGGAGTCTTTGATTTTGGCCTTGTATTAGGGATTAAATCATTGTAAAATTCAACTTCATGCTCTAGGGTATGTCAAGGTAATTTATCATGAAATAAATCAATTTATTTTTTTACAATTGGTATATCCTCAATTTGATGATTACCTTATTCATCACTAGATGTTATTTTCCCCTCTTCCTCAATAATTTCATTCAGTAGATCCATTAGGGGTGGATCTAGATAAGAATCTGGTGAGGAAGATTCTTATCTAAATATAAGGAATTATACATATTACTCACAAATTCTAATTTCCTTCCACTTGCAATAATTTTTTGCATTATATTTTGAGAGCTAGTATATACCAAGGATTATATCAAAGTCAACCATAGGTATGATAATAAGGTCAACACATAAATCATGTTTATGTGGCATAATGAGGACTGCCTGACATATCTCTATTGCAATGATAATTCCCTTAAGAGTTTTTACTAAAAACTATCTTATTAAATCAAAAGGGAAAAGTTTAATTTTCTTGGAAAACTGGGTAGATATAAAAGAGTGTGATGATCTAGAATCAAATAATGTACTGGATAAATTTTAAGATAGGATTAATTTACCTTCTACCACATCATTGGGAACTTCCACCTTAGCTTTAATGATCACAAAATCTTGGCCTTCTCCCCTTATCCTCTTCTATGGTAGATTCCATTGAAGATTAGGGAATTCGTTTGTGCATTTACCTATCTCCTTGCAGCTGTAAAACTTCATATCAATGTTTTCCTTCTTCCCCTTTCATTATTTAGCATTGTGACCCCTTTCTCCACACTTATAAAAAACTCCCATTCCCTTCAAGCATTTGTTAAGGTTATTCTTTCCAAATTTCTCTTATGATGGAAATTTTTTCATCTCCATCTTCTAGTTTGAAAAATTCCCTTTTTATTGGTTCTCATTATACCTTTTATCACATGGGTTTTCCTTATACACATATGACCTAGTTAATTCCTTCTCCATTTTGATGGTAAATAAAACTATCTCTTCATATGATAAAAAGGTCTGAGAAACTAGAACCCTTCAGATATTTGGATTAAGACCTTCAAATAAGTGGTCAATATTTTACTCCATGTTGTGTATGTAATATATAACATACCAAGAAAATATTGTAAAGGTAGATTCATAATTTTCAACACTCTCTTCTTCCTTTTTTTAAGCTAAGGAACTTTCTCTTCATCTCAATTTTTTGATCATGATGGAATTATTTATAGAACGATTTATCCTTAAAGGTTCCCCATTCTATGAATTCTATTTATTTATCCTCTCAAGTATTTTGGATCATATGCCACCATTGATCATAATCACCTTTGATATAATAGACCAAAAGTGTAAGATTTTCCATTTTAATACATCCCAAGGCTGTAAATATATTATCTAGATATTTAATCCATTGCTCAGCTAATATTGGATTAGTGGTCCCACTAAATGACGGGTCTTCTATTGCATAAATAAATCCATCATTGAATATTATCTATGTAGAATAGGTTTCTCCATTTGGGAAAGGTTATTTATCATAACCTGATTAAGTTTCCATAATATTTTCATAATTCTCTTTATTCCAATACCAACTATATTTATTCCCTCAATAGGAAAATCTTGACATTTTCCATGAGTATTGATACCATTTTTTCTTACAGGAACCATTTCTAAATAATGGAATATACTAGATTAGCTCATAAAATCAAAATGTATAATTATAAATATGGTATATCAAATAACATAAATTTATGCATCATATTTCTTAGAACCATAAACTTTGGTTTCATGAGGGAATATTTACTTTTAATTGTAAATAAAATGTGAATTGTCATAAGCATATCCCCTTGGAGTGTCAAACAAGGTGTGAAGAAAGGCTTATTGTTGTATAGTGGAAGTAATCATGAATAAATAATAATAAAAAAATATGGATATTATTATAATCTAAACCTTACCAAAATTAAAGGATATTATTATATAGTTATCCTCAAAGTATATATTAGGGTTATTTTCACTAATCTAAGTTTTCTAAATCAAGTTTCCAAGATTACTACTAAAATTACTTTGATACCAACTGTAACTCCTCGACCCCAAAAGCCCGGATTTGGTGACTTGCTTTATTACATTAGAATGATTACAAGGAATAAAATCCTAAAGTACTAATCAGTTTAGAAGTTTTGGAAAACAAAATTACACACATGATTCCCATATTAAATTTGGAAATAGAAAATAAAACATGATACATAATAAAATGAAATGTAAAGCATCCATGAAAGCTCATTCAAAGATTTATTTTTCATATCATGGGGAAAGGAACTAAAATAAGGGAAATATAAAATGATTAGTAAGGGTAAGCGTATAGTAGAAGTAATCATGAATAAATAATAATAAAAAAATATGGAAAGGTAAATAAAAAAACATACTTTCAATTTAAACAAACCAGATAAGGAATAATCAATATGTCAAGGTAAATAACTGAAAACACATTCCATTTAATCAAATAATTGAGAATGAAATGCTTCCATAGATAATGTTAAAGAAAAAATATCATGGATAATAATAATAATAACTGAATTATCAATAAATTAAATGATTAATTATTGGACACCATGTTTCCTAGGTATATGGTACCTTTACCATCAAGACCTTTCACAATATGGTTTAGTATATTGGGTATAAACCCATATAATTTGGCCAACTGATTAGACTCATGAGATTATAGATACATCGAGGGGATATCTATAACCAGGCCCCATCCATGTTGTACCTGTCTAAATAATTCCTCATATATTGAATAATCTATTTAATTCATGAATAATGTGCCTTATCAGATATCCTCATTGAGTAAAAGATGCGTATTTATTAATATTTCTCCAGTTAATCAAATAACTATCAAGTACTCACCATATGTAAAAATGGTATATGGTTTAGGAAATAATTATACCCATTAAATAAGATTATGGATATCTAAAAAAGTGATTTCAAATGTAAAATGTTCATAAGGATGTTATTGTTTGAATATAAAGTTAACAATCACAAAAGAAAGTGAGATTGTAAAGATAACTTTTACCACTTGGTAATTTTTAAGTCAAAAACCTTTAGATGAGATAATTAAAAGTAATAATTTAATACCATGAATATAAAAGGATTAATGATATAATACATCAAAATTGGTAGTATATACAACACACAAAATAAGTAAGTGGTGAATATGACATTTATCTCACAGATTTAAAAAGTGAGATGGAAATCCCTTACCATGCATTTCCTTCTGTGTGAATATTCTTTAACCTTATGTATAATGTTTTTAATAATATTAATAAATTATTAATTAACCATATTAATATTTATGATATCATACATGATCTTATTATAATAACTCATTACCCATTTGTTAGTAATATTTCATTATTTTCACTATTTTAGGTGTTAATTGCCTAGTTTGTCGAGTAAGTTTTGACTTGTTATTTTTTGTTCCTATTAATTATATCATGATTTTATAATATAAATAATTTAAAACATGATTCAATTATAATATATATTAATTATATATATATTTATAATAATACATAATATTTGAATATTGGAAATGAAATGCACCGTTCATGGAGACGGTAGACCATACGTACACTTGCATGTTATTTTCATTTCTTCTTCATATTTAAAATAATGAAAATTAAATTATAAATATGTATATTATAATTATAGTATCATATTTATGTCATATATTTCAAATATTTTTATTAAAACCATCTTTAATACATTTCATGTGTAGTGTGAATGAATCACATCGCTTTGAGGAGGCGGTAGTCCACACATCCACAAACGATGTTATCATATCCCAAAAAAAGGGAAAACATGAAGTTATATATTATATAAGAATTAAATAAGTATAATTACGTTATAAATATAATATATATCATATTTAAACTATAAATACATCATTATTTACAACCTTAAATGGTGGTAATGGAAGAATGAATGACATTAGTTCGCGAGGCGGTAGTCCGCCGTACACACAAATGATGATTGCGTATCCCATTTGATGGATGTGTGTGAAAGTGTAGGTAAAAATATTAGAATAAAAACATTATAGTACATTTAGAATAATTATGTTATTATATAGTAACTATATAAGAATAATTAAAGGTGTGGATAAGTAAATGAAACAAAAGTGTTTATTTAGAACGTTACCTCTTATTCAGGTAACTCCTTTTGGTTTATAACAAAAGACTTCCTTGTATAGATTTCTACCCAAAATGAGGATTATTGGAAAAGTTTAGGAATTTTTTAGATCTATTTTGGTAGATTTTTTGTGAGTAAAATGGCTTTATAGGTGTGAATAGTTTGGATGGGTGAGTGCCTTTTTATAGTGGAGGAGGAGTGAAATTCTTGTAAATATAAAAAGTTAAACACTATTGAAAGGTCTCCCTTACATAATGTGCCTCCAATAATGACCAAAATTAGATAAAAGAGAGTATATGGTTTAAAAATTTCCATAAAATGGATTTTGGAAAAGTTTCTAGGCTATTGTTTTCCTTAGGTTTAAGGTTTAGTCCCTTGTTAAGAGAAATTTTCTCTTAATCACTGTAATTAATTTTAATTACTTTCACTAATATTTTTTGTAAATAGCTAAGTTAACCCTATTATACCTTATAAATTATGATTACTAAAAATATATAATCATTTTTTTCAAATTCCAATCACATAAGTGGTAAAAATTAATTTAAATTTAATCCCACACATGGGACGATAAAGCAAGTTTTTAAAGTAACAATATTCAAAAAAATTGAAATGTTTTTATATAAAATTTCAATGTGAAATTAATTATAATGACATAAATTGTATTTATTTATGTATAATTTATCTAATTTGACTTTAAAATAAATTTAAAACATAATTTATCCATATAAATAAATTAGATGAAAAAGCAATTTTCAATTAAAATTCAGTAATTTTCACTATTCATCAAAAAATGAAACTTTTTAGAAAAAATACCAAAAATTCACCCAAACTTAATTTTGATGTTTCTATTTAAGAAAATGAATTTTATTTTTAAATATATAATTTATAAAAGTTTCAAAACTTATATTTAAAATAGGCGCTCAATTAAAAGTTGGTATAACTACTTTTATAAAAGTATAGGTTTTTATGTCCAAAATTGGATTTTTTCTTATCTTATGCCTATAAAATATATTGTATGAATGTGAAAATACTTTATTATATATATAACATATAAATTTACTATATAAATTCTCTAAAAGTGTTAAGATTTAATTTACTGTGCAAAACGTGACTATATAATGTTTTGTTTAAACCTGGTGTTGTGTGCATTGAAAAATAACTCAATATTTCTTGTTTTGAAAGCTATAAATTAAAAATATTCTAAAAGGAAAACATTTTAAAGTATTGGGGTGATACATTAGGTTTTTGGAGATGAACACCATGTAAGGCTATGTTGTCGACCAGGGAAGATTATTGTCCCGACGCGATATTGGCCCATTTCAGGTGCTAGTTCTGGTAGCATAAAGTTGAAAAAAGATAATGGATGGGTAGAACATGCTCAGGATGAGGTATAAGAGGAAAAAAATGGCCATATAGGAGCGTAAAATGAATCAAAGGGCCAATGATGAATTTATGAAATTTATGAAGTCTTATATTCATCATTTTCACGAGATACCTCCATGGATTATGATGTATATATGTTGACAATGTGTACATTATATATTGCAGTAAGTAGTGGTCCTAGTGGTGGTGGGGATGATGATGTTTCTGGAGTTGTCAATGGCGATGGAGAGGATGGCGGTGGGGAAGAGGGTAAGGATGAGGGTGAGGATGAGGAGGATGATGAGGATGAGTATGAGGATGAGGATGAGGATGATGGTGAAAATAGTGATGGTGATGAGGGACAGATTGAAACTTTACATTTTTTGACAGATATTTATGAAATTTTATTTTTGATGATTTGTTCTAAACGACCGTATGTTATGTTTTTAATGTGTGTTATCACTGGTTTAATTAATTAATTAGTTTTTTTGTTAAATTTTTTTTATATTGGTTGGTGATATTTGTTTGCAGGTAATTGACTAAGGTGGGGTGATGGTGTGGCTTCTGGTGGCTATTTGAGCAAGTTATGGTGGTTTTTATAGGTTTTGTGGGCAGTTTGGGGGTTCTGTAGGTCTGGGAACTGGGGTGGGGGGGGGGGGGGGGGGGTTATACCAACAGTTTCAAAACCATTGGTATAGAAAATATACCAACGGTTTACATGGAACCATTGGTATAGAACTATAACAATGGTTTCATATAAATCATTAGTTAAACAAAAATTATACTGACCCTATACCAATGTTTCACTAAAAACTATTGGTACAAGCCTTTCCGAACATGCATATAACCAATGGTTTGGGGAACCATTGGTATAGGCTATAATAATAGTTCTCCAGCCTCTACCAATGGTTTTGAACTATTGGTATAAAATCTAGTAAAATTCAATCAAAATAAATTTCAAGAATCTTGAATTTTTATTAAATTATTCAACTCGACAATCATGATGAAATTTTAAAAAAGAATAAAAATAGATCACAACCATTTTATGACAAATTTTTTTCTTTTATTTAAAATGGGTTTAATGAGGTTTCAAGTTAATGTATTCTTTTAAAGGGAAAATGTATCCTAGACTAATGAGAGAAAACAACAATCCATGTGTAATCTCATGAAATCTAAAAAGACCCCCCCCACATAAGACGGATCAATGTCCAAAATTTTTCATGACAAGGTAGTGGTAGAGGAAGTAAGTATAACATATAAAGAAATATAAAATGTAAATTATGAATTAAAAATCAGGGAATCGAGATCTCCCTATAATGAATGTCATGCCATGGTGGAAACTGTTGGATGGTGTAAAATCCTACAACCTACAAAATGTTTTAGAAACAAAAAGATACTTTCACTAGACAAAACATTAGTCCAAAGGGTTTAAAAAATATGTAAGAAGAAAAATGAGTAGGTGAACACTTTCACCAACATGAGAACAAAATTTAGATAAATACAATAAGTAAGTATACTGAAGTTTGTGATGATATAAAAACAAAAATGATAATAAATACAAAACATAGATCCCAAAAACACAATGAAAATAAAGAAAAAAACATGGTTTTAGTTTCATAAAGTAATTACTATTACTTTTTTAGCTAGATGGATGAAAAAAAATCAGTTAGGTTTAGGATACCCATGGCTAAGGCAAGAACAATCACCTCAATCTGGATCACACTCTAGTGATCATCACCTCGATCCAACCAGGCATGATCTAGGACCAAGTGAAGGATCCAAAGGGTATTACCTTGGAGTGGGGTTATCATCATCATGCGAGGATCATAATTTCTTTGCAGATCCTTGGTTATCATCCCACAAAGTTGTGCAACATACTCCTTGTTCAGCTCAATCTATAGGGCCGGGAAACTAGGGAGGTGATTAGGTTAGGGGAGTAAATGTCAAGGATGATGCTAAAATCATCGAGGGTGATCTCCCATGGCCTACCTCCGATTCTGAATGTGATAGAGTCCATTAATAGATTAAAGGTGGTCAATAACTTAAGGAAGAGATCCCTGAAGGTCTCCTCATGCACCTCTGAAATGGGGTAGAGGTGCAATTTAAAAATGAGGTTAAGGTACTCCTGGTGAATCTTGACTATCTTGATCATTGTGATGTCTAGTGTCTTGCTACTTATCATAGTCTTTGTCTGGATATGGAATAACTTGACCTAGTGTTCAGGTGCTGAGAAGTGAAGGCATGGATGGAGGTGTGGGCGGGTAGTACCCTACGACCCGCTGAATGAATCCTATGTGTCGTTAAAGGGAAAATAGAAAGTATAGGGTAAAGTAAAGGTCAAGTAGGATAGATCAATAGGTTGTGTTGGAGAAGCATCCACCCATTTCTTAGGAAGAGGTGGATCATCACACTTAGGAACATGTTTTGCAGGAGAGGTATAGGTGGTTTTGGTTCATGATATATCAAAATGATAATGAGGAGCATGGGAAGGTGAGGAGTGAAAAGAGAGGGGAGGAAAAGGTATTAACGGTGGTGGTGAGGGTGGTTGAGAGACTATTCAGGATGGGGGAATGCATACAAGAGAAGGGGGGAGCTTATGCTATGAACCCAGGGTTCATAATTTTTTAAAGCTTGATGAAATCTATACATCATATATTAGATACACAATGTTTAAAGCTAGGTTTTTTATTTTTTATGACTCATGACATTTACACATCATGTAATGACTACACGGTGTGTAATTGGTGTTTTGTTCCCCTTTTGGGACAATACCCAATCCTATGCCTCCAGTGTGACCTAAGCCTTTCCTAAAATTCTCAAAACCATATTCTAGCATATTATACCTTCCCCGAGTTTCCTTCGAATAATTTCTTCATTTAATGTCAAAATATAGACATGATTTTATTCAAATTAATTTGAAAGTGAGGACACACCCCTCATGGAATGGTTCTTGATAAATTTTTAACATTTTCCCATTAACCTTGAAGGGTGGTTCTCCACCTTTCTGAATTTCAATTGCTCTATATGGTAAAAATTTAACAATTTTTTAAGGACCTAACTATAGGGATTTCAGATTTCCATTGAATAATTTCAATCGATAATTGAATAATATAACTTTATCCCCTGGTGTAAAGATTAATTGCACAATGAAATGATCATGCTACTTCTTCATCTTTTCTTTATAAATTTTGGCATTATCATAGGAATATTTTCTAATTTATTATAGATCATCTATTTGGATAATTCTTACTTCCCCATCCTTTTGAGCATCCATGTTAAATTTTTTTATTTCCCAATAAGAGTGGCGCTCAAGTTTCACAGGTAGATGGCATAGATTTCCATACATAAGACATAATTGAGTAGTTTTGATGGGTGTCTTGTATGTTGTATGATACACCCAAAGTTTGTAATATAGTTTGATACTCTAGTCCTTTCTACTTGTGTTCACTATCTTATATAGTATTTTTTTAAATTTTCCTATTTGAAAATTTGACTTATCTGCTTGTTTTTGAGTGGTAAGGAGTTCCAGTGTCATAAATAATTCCATAATCTTTAAGTAATCCCTTGAAGAAATTATTTAAAAAATGTGTTCCCTGATCACTAATAAGTAATCAGGGGAATCCAAATATTGAGAATATATTTTTATTTATAAAATCCATGACTAATTTTTCTGTGTCATGAGTGGTAGCCTCAAATTATACCCATTTTGAGATGTATTCAATGATGAATATGATATAAAACTTCCTATTAGAATTAGTGAATGGCCCCATAAAATCAATCCCCAATAAATTTAATATTTCATCTTCTAAGATAGTATTTTTGGGTATTTCATTTCTTTTTTCTATAGTATCTGTTCATTGGAACCAATCACAAATTTGAACAAAGGTTCTTGCATCATAGTGGAGGGTGGGCCAATATAACCCACTTTGTAGGATTTTTTCCATGATATGTTAAGGTCCATTATTCCCTCAAGCTGGAGAAATATGAAATATGTAGAGTATGCTTTTTATTTTATATTTTGGGATGCTACAACCCAATAACACATCTACATAATTCTTAAAAAGTAGGGGCTCATCCCAGTAGTAATAAAAAGCTTTGATGAAAAATATATTCCTCTATTGATAGGAGAGAATAGGGTAGAGTGATCCAATGGATAGATAATTTTAAATATATAAAAACCATGGGCGTGCATGGGTATTTATTCTATACATCGTTTCATTAGGAAATTCATCCTCAATATCAAAATTATAGTCACCCTAAATGATGGACAATTGAAGTTTGGATAGACGATCAATGATGACATTCTTAGTTCCTTTTGTGTCCTTTATGACTATATCAAACTCTTTCAAAAGTAGGATCCACCTTATTAGACATGGTTTGTCATCCCTTTTAGTCAAGAGATATTTAAGTGCTTCATGATCAATATAGACCACTACTTTGGACATTATGTGGTATGAGATAGACTTTTCAAAATCATATACAATTACCAGAAGTTCCCTTTTAGTTGTCATATAATTTTCCTGAGCATTTTTTAGTGTGTGAATGACATAGTAAATGGGAAAAAAATATATGTCTGAACCATTTTCCTAAAGTAGTTCTCATAGTTAAATCACTAGACTCACATATAAACTTGAATCCCTTATCCCAATCCGATGAAATAATGGAAGGAGTGTCCAACAAACTATTATTTAGGGTATTGAATGCCTATCGACACTCTTTAGTGAAATCGAAAAGAGTGACCATTAAAATAAGTGTTTCAAGGAGTGGACTACTTTTGAAAAGTCTTTAATGAAGTGGTGGTAGAATCCTGCATGGCCCAAAAATCTCTTTATTCCTTTTACTATTATAGGCTCAGGTAAGTCTTTTATTACTTTTAATTTCACTAGATACACTTCCATACCTTGATTTGTGATTTTATGTCTGAGGGCTATTCCTCCTTGAATAATGAAGTGTCATTTTTCCTAGTTTAATACTATAATTTTTTCTTCAAAATGTTATAATATTGGGTCCAAATTACTCAGGTACACCTTGAAGGATCTTCCATATACCGATAAATAATCCATAAATATTTTGAGTAATTCATCCACCACATCATGAAATATGTGTTTCATTATTCATTGAAAAGTCACTAGTGAATTACACATTCAAATGAAATTCTTCTATAGGATAAGGTTCCAAAGGGACAAGTGAACATTGTTTTAGAGTAGTATTCCTGGTCAAATGCAATTTGATTATACTTGGAATATAAATCCAAGAAACAATAGAATTCACGACCATCTAGTCTCTCCAGCATTTGATCCATAAAGGGAAGTAAAAAATGATCATTTTTGGTTGTTGTGTTGAGGTTTCTATAATTGATGCATACTCACCATCCAATGATGGTTCAATTTGAGATTAGTTCATCTTCATTATTTTTCACAATAGTTAGGACACCCTTCTTTGGGATGAATTTTAGAAGAATCACCCATTCGCTATCACATATTGAAAATATTATTCCAGCAACTAAAAGTTTCAATACTTTATTATTTAACACACCTTTCATTGGTGGATTGAGTCACCTCTATGGTTGGTATCTAGATTTATCACCTTTTCCCAAAAATATCTTATGCATTTATAGTGTGGGGATAATCCCTTTAACGTCATCTAATCCCCAAGAAATTGAGTTCTTCTTACTTTTTAGGACTTCAATAAACTTTTACTCTTGTATTTGGTTCATCTCTGAGCTAATAATGACTAATTGTGTGGCTATAGTATCTAGGATCGAGTATTTGAGTGTGCTCAACTGAGGTTTTAGTTCTAGAATTGGTGGATTGATGACCAAGGGTATGAATGGTAGGTAGTGTCCCTTGTCGACAATTTAATTTAATTTACATCCTCATGGTAACTACCTTTATCCTTATGAAGAGATAATATCTATTTGTTTTTATTGATGATCATATAATAATCTTTCTCATTAGTAAGAAAGATGGTTTGACATTCATAAGAATCATCACATTGCTTGTCAGATTTTACTAAGTCATAAATGACTTGTTCATATCCTACTCTGAATATCATTCTCCATCGATTTGCATCAATAAACACTTTTCTAGTGTAAATTAATAAGAATCCTAAAATAATGGTAATGTCTTCATATTCCTCCATGTCTAAAATGAGAAAATCTATAGGAAAGATGAACTTTACAAATTTGACTAAAAAATACTTGAGAATTCCTTGATGATACTTGACTAATCAGTCATCCAGTTGAAGTATCACTATTATTGGTTTTAGCTCCTCGATCACTAGCATTCAGAATACACTCATAGGCATGAGGTTAATGATTTCACCTTGAACACACAATTCACTTCTGAAGCTGTACTCCCCTATAGTGTAGGGAATAGAGAAATATACAGGGTCTTGTATATTAGGTGTAAGATTATAATGAATAAAATCAGAGCATTTTTTATAAGGATATGACTCCTAAGTCTTCCATCTACCTTTTTTTGGGAAAGAAATTCCTTTAATAATTTCACATAGATAGGCATTTGAGTGAATACTTCCATAAAGAGTATGTTGATGTGTAATTGCTTAAAAATTGATAGAATTTTCATATAATGCCCCTTGATCTTTCCCTACCTCATTATTTATGGGTAGGGAAAAGGGGGTTTGTAAGCTCACAACACCACATAGACTTAATTCTTTTTCAGCCACTCTTTTATTAGAGATTTTTCAGCAGCTTATAATTTTAGATTTGTTTCTAAAACAGATTCCCTTATACTATCATTTCCATCCTCACTAATGACTATTACACATTTCTTAGGTTCATCAAGCCTATTTTCCTCACCCTTACATGGTTTTAAAAATTATACCACTTTCCCACTCCTAAGAACCACACAATTTGCCTCTTCTCTCAAGCATATCTCAGTGTTACTGAGAAACATACCTGGTAGTCAGTCTGATATGGTATTTGAGATTTGACACATTTGTTGCTCAAGATTGTAGAGGGAATCTATTTGATTCTAAATCTATATATCTTGGGTGGACATACTTTGATACACTTTTTTTACAAATGCAATGAGCAAGATTTCCAAATTCAACTATAGAGGTGGGCCTTGTTGTGGTGGCCTTTGTAGAGCTTATTGGAATTTTTGTTGGTGAGAAGGTCACTACTACAAAACTGGGTTTATCAAGAACTAGATATTTAACAATGCTAGCTAAAATACCTATTAAATACTCCCTTTTTAAGTGCTAGAAAAAAGGTATGTTAAAAGAGGTCTTTAACAGTGCTAAAAAAGTGATGTTAAAGAGGGCCCTTTATTAATGCTTGTAAAAAAGCACTGATGAATCCCCCCTTATCAGCACTAGAAAAAAAGAGTTTATAAAGGGTGGGACTTTATAAGAGATAGAAAAAAAGTACTCATAAAGACCCACCTATTATCAACACTTTTTTTACTAGCACTGATAAAGGGGATATATCATAAAAAATACATTTCATTAAAAATAATATATTAATATATTAATATATTAATATATTAATATATTAATATATTAATATGTTAATATATTAATATATTAATATGTTAATATATTAATATATTTATATTGATATAAATATAATATATATATTTTAAATATGTTTTAAATCTGGATAAATAGGCATTTACATTTAATATATATGATATTTATTGAAAATGACTTATAAAATAATTAAAAAATATTATTAATTAATAATTTGCTAATTATTATTGATTAATAGTCATTTAATAACAATTTTATGATAACAAAATAAAAAAAACAATAAAATATCTAAAATAAGTTGAAAACGTAACTCAAACTTCAAATGACCATAAACTTTGATCTGTGTGTCCATTTGGGCTATACCACATATCAAATCAAATATTTTTATGACCTATATGACCTAGTGACTTGGTTAACCCTCAATCACATTTTGAGGCCAAAAAATGTTTATAAGCCTTCCAAAACTGAGTTTTTAGTCGGGGCACCCTAACTTTTTAACATTCGATGGAATTTATGCCTCATTTAAGGGGGTATTTTTGCCCATTTTTAGTGGGGAATGAATTTATTCCCAGGTAATACATTCATATTTATATTATGGTTTTGAAATTTTATCATTTTTCATAATGTAGTTTTATTTATAATTAAATATATGCATATTTTATTATATTTACTTATAAAAAATCACTTTTTTAAATACATATCAACATATATATATATATATAAAATAAATATTTATTATCCATTTTATTTAAAGTAAAAAATTATCCATTTTATTTACCTTAAAAAATGCAATAATATATATATATAATTTTTATATATACATATGTGTGTGTATTAAGAAACACACACACATACACATATTGAAATATATATAAATGAATATTAATATATAATATATTTAAATAAATATAATTATATATATATATCAAAAATTTAAAAATATATACAAATAAATATAAAATTTGTTAAATATACAAGAAAACATGCATGACATAGTGGTAAATATAATTTAGTCATATAATGGAGGTCTTGGGATAAAATATAGGTGCAGACAGGTATTTGGTGTAGCCTTCTAGAACCGAGAAAGGGGGTGGGGTGTATGATGGCAGATGGGGAGGGGAAATCACTGAGGAAGGGGGACTGTAAGCACTAAGAAATGGGGGTGTTGAGGTGTGTGAAAAATATTTTTTTTCTTCAAAAAATTTAAAGGTGTTTTTTAGCATTGTTAAAATATAACCCTTAACAACACTAAAAAACACTACTAAAGGTGCCCTTTAACACCACTAAAAAAGTGTTTCTAAATACCCTTTTAACAACTTTAAAATGTGCTGATAAAGGGTGCCTTTATCAGTGATTTTTTTAGCATTGTTAAAAGGTGGCTTTAACAACACATTTTTTTATCACTTTAAAGGTTGGATTTTAAAATCACTCACAATACCATCACTTTTGAAGTGATAATAAAACCCTTTTACTATCCCTCTTAAAGGCATAATTTTTAGTAGTGGGTGTAAATTACTCAGATATATGGGGAAAAGGTTTTTGAGTTTGAGGAGACAAATTTTGAGGTGGGAACCCAAGTTCTCCCGGATTTCTTGGTGGTGCTTGGACACTCATCTATTGAAAATAGCCTTGATTATTATTTTTTGTTTATTAATGAGCTGATATATCCTAATAATATTATGGTTGATAGTTCTATGGTTTCTAGAATTACTGGCCTTGTTGATTATAATTGACATAATTACAATCTTGGATTTGAGTTTCTTCTACTCCAACTCTATAGTCATGATATGAGTGCAAACCTTTACACACACTACTAGAAATGCAGGATTTCCCAACGGTTTAGAACTGTTGGGAAAGGCTGCAGAACCGTTGGTATATGTTATACCAACGGTTTTGCAAACCGTAGGGAAGTAAGCCATTGGGAAAAGCTTTTCCCAACGGTTTACAGTGAACCGTTGGGATAGGGTGGAGAAAAATTACCTTATCCCAACGGTTCTGGAAAACCGTTGGGAAAGCTTTTTCCCAACGGTTTACAACCATTGGGATAGAGTGCTGAAAATTACCATGTTTTTCCCAACGGTTTGGCCAAACCGTTGGAAAAAACCCAAGTTCTCCTCTTTCCAAATGGTTTCTAACCATTGGTAAAACAAAACCCAAACATGCTATGCCAACGGTTTCAAACCGTTGGCATAGCCTCTGCTGGGGAAAATTGCACAGCAGCTCTGCAATTTGCCCAACAGCTCTCCAATTTGCCCACCAGCTCTCCAATTTTCCCACCAGGTTTCATTTTGTGGGTTCCCTCTCATTTTAAATCCAATTATTGTACCTACAATAAACTAACACATACATATACAATTATTGTACCTGCAATAACCAACTAACACTTATATATAGAGAACAAATTCATACACATTTAACATATAATGCTGGAACTATACACATCCATAATTAAATTAGAATTCATAACATAATTATAAACATAAATAATTCATTTAGAATTCAATTTAAAATTTAGATGACAATTATATGTGGAATCCAGAAGTCAATTCATAATTTGATCGGTTTTTTGTATACCATATATTTTTACCTGAAATGATGTCCATTTTAAACAAAATACATACACCTAGAGTGCTACCAGCCACAATGCTCCTCGGATTGAGGAGGGGTTGACTCGTACATGTTACATATGACCCATGGATCGTTGTGTTAAATTATCGACACAATCTGAATGCGTTTGGTCGGTTTTCTGTATGCCAGTTGATGGTTTTCAATTAAAATGACGTCTTTTTGAAACAAAAGGCAGACACTTTGAGTGGTACCAGCCACACCACGTCTCAGATTGAGGCGGGGTTGATTCATACATGTCACATATTACCCATGGATTGTTCTCCTAAAGTTTCAACAGAAACCGAATGCGTTTGGTCGGTTTTCCATATGTACTTAAAATGTTGTCCATTTTAAACAAAAGAGAGACACTTAGAGTGATTCTGGTCACACCGTGCCTCCAATTAAGGCGAGTTTGACTTTTAAACATCACATATGACCCATGGATCGTTGTGCTAAAGTATAGACACAATCCGAATGCGTTTGGTCAATTTTACGTATGCCAGTTGATGTTTTTCACTTCAAATGACGTCCTTTTGAAACAAAAGGCAAACACTTTGAGTGGTGGCAGCCACACCACGCCTCAGATTGAGGCAGGGTTGACTCGTACACGTCACATATGACCCATGGATCATTGTTCTAAAGTATAAACACAATAAGAATGCGTTTGGTTGGTTTTCCGTATTCCAGTTGATGTTTTTCAATTAAAATGACGTCCTTTTGAAACAAAAGGCAGACACTTTGAGTGGTGGCAGTCACACCACGCCTCGGATTGAGGCGGGGTTGACTCATACACATCACATATGACCCATGGATCATTGTGCTAATGTATTGACACAATCCGAATGCGTTTGGTTGGTTTTCCATATGCCGGTTTATTTTTTCAATTAAAATGACGTCCTTTTGAAACAAAAGGCAGACACTTTGAGTGGTGCCGGCCACACCACGCCTCAGATTGAGGCGGAGTTGACTCGTACACGTCAAATATGATCCATGGACCGTTCTCCTAATGTTTCAATGGAAACCAAATGCGTTTGTTCGGTTTTCTGTATGTACTTAAAATGTTGTCCATTTTAAACAAAAGAGAGCCACTTAGAGTGATTTCAGCCACACCGTGCCTCAGATTAAGGTGGGGTTGACTCGTACACATCACATATGACCCATGGATTGTTGTTCTAAAGTATCGACACAATTCGAATGCGTTTGGTCTCTTTTCCGTATGCCAGTTGATATTTTTCACTTAAAATGACGTCCTTTTGAAACAAAAGACAGACACTTTGAGTGGTACCAACCACACCGTGCCTCGTATTGAGGTGGGGTTGACTTGTACACGTCACACATGACCCATGGATCATTTTTCTAAAGTATAGACACAATCCAAATGTGTTTGTCAGTTTTTTGTATCCCAGTTGATGTTTTTCAATTAAAATGACGTCCTTTTGAAACAAAAGGCAGACACTTTGAGTGGTGGAGGGAACAACGCGCCTCTAATTGAGGCGGGGTTGACTCGTACACGTCACATATGACCCATGGATCATTGTTCTAATGTATTGACACAATCCGAATGCGTTTGGTCGGTTTTCCGTATGCCAGTTGATGTTTTTCAATTAAAATGACGTCCTTTTGAAACAAAAGGCAGACACTTTGAGTGGTTCCGGCCACACCACACCTTTTATTGAGGCGAAGTTGACTCGTACACGTCACATATGACCCATGGATCGTTCTCCTAAAGTTTCAATGGAAACCGAATGCGTTTGGTCGGTTTTCCGTATGTACTTAAATTGTTGTCCATTTTAAGCAAAAGAGAGTCACTTAGAGTGATTCCGGCCACAACGTGACTCAAATTAATGCGGGGTTGTCTTGTACATGTCACACATGACCCATGGATCATTGTGATAAAGTATCAACACAATCTGAATGCTTTTGGTCAGTTTTCCGTATGCCAGTTGATGTTTTTCACTTCAAATGACGTCCTTTTGAAACAAAAGACAGACACTCTGAGTGGTGGTGGCCACACTGCACCTCAGATTGAGGCGGGGTTGACTTGTACACGCCACATATGACCCATGGATCATTTTTCTAATTTATCGACACAATCCTAATGCGTTTGGTCTCTTTTCCGTATGCCAGTTGATGTTTTTCAATTAAAATGATGTCCTTTTGAAACAAAAGGCAGACACTTTGAGTGGTGCTGGCCACACTGTGCCTCGGATTGAAGCGGGGTTGACTCGTACATGTCACATATGACCCATGGATTGTTGTGCTAAAGTATCGACACAATCTGAATGCGTTTGGTCAGTTTTCCGTATGCCAGTTGATGTTTTTCAATTAAAATGACGTCCTTTTGAAACAAAAGGGTGACACTTTGAGTGGTTCCAGCCACACCACACCTCAGATTGAGGTGGGGTTGACTCATACAAGTCACATATGACCCATGGATCGTTCTCCTAAAGTTTCAATGGAAACCGAATGTGTTTGGTCGGTTTTCCATATGTACTTAAAATGTTGTCCATTTTAAACAAAAGAGAGCCACTTAGAGTGATTCTAGGGACACCGTACCTCAGATTAAGGTGAGGTTGACTTGTAAACGTCACATATGACCCATGGACCGTTGTTCTAAAGTATCGACACAATCCGAATGCGTTTGGTCACTTTTCCGTATGCTAGTTGATATTTTTCACTTAAAATGACGTCCTTTTGAAATAAAAGACAGACACTTTGAGTGGTGCTGGCCACACCGTGCCTCAGATTAAGGCAGGGTTGAATCATACATGTCACATATGACCCATGGATCATTGTACTAAAGTATCGACACAATCTGAATGCATTTGTCAGTTTTCCATATGCCAGTTGATGTTTTTCAATTAAAATGACGTCCTTTTGAAACAAAAGACAGACACTTTGAGTGGTGGAATCCACAACACACCTTGGATTGAGGCAGAGTTGACTCGTAAATGTCACATATGACCCATGGATCGTTGTGCTAAAGTATCGACACAATCCGAATGCATTTGTCAGTTTTCCGTATGCCAGTTGATGTTTTTCAATTAAAATGACGTCCTTTTGAAACAAAAGACAGACACTTTGAGTGGTGGCGACCACACCGCACCTCAGATTGAGGCGGGGTTGACTCGTACACTTCACATATGACCCATGGATCGTTGTGCTAATGCATCGACACAATCCGAATGCGTTTGGTCGGTTTTCCGTATGTACTTAAAATGTTGTCCATTTTAAGCAAAAGAGAGCCACTTAGAGTGATTCTGGCCACACCGTGCCTCATATTAAGGCGGGGTTGACTCATACATGTCACATATGACCCATGGATCATTGTGCTAAAGTATTGAAACAATCCAAATGTGTTTAGTCAGTTTTCCGTATGCTAGTTGATGTTTTTCACTTCAAATGACGTCCTTTTCAAACAAAAGACAGACACTTTGAGTGGTGGCAGCCACACCGCGCCTCGTATTGAGGTGGGGTTGACTCTTACACGTCACATATGACCCATGGATTGTTGTGCTAATGTATCGAC
The DNA here is from genome assembly GCA_963277665.1 of Viscum album. NCBI lineage: Eukaryota > Viridiplantae > Streptophyta > Magnoliopsida > Santalales > Viscaceae > Viscum > Viscum album. Next base: position 1,999,120,115 of record OY728125.1, on the reverse strand, counting down.
ACAATCCGAATGCGTTTGGTCAGTTTTCCTTATGCCAGTTGATGTTTTTCAATTAAAATGGCATCCTTTTGAAACAAAAGGCAGACACTTTGAGTGGTGCCAGCCACATCGCATCTTAGATTGAGGCAGGTTTGATTCGTACACGTCACATATGACCCATTAATAGTTCTCCTAAAGTTTCAATGGAAACCGAATGCGTTTGGTCAGTTTTCTGTATGTACTTAAATTGTTGTCCATTTTAAGCAAAAGAGAGCCACTTAGAGTGATTTCGGCCACACCGTGCCTCATATTAAGGCAGGGTTGACTCGTACATGTCACATATGACCCATGGATCGTTGTGATAAAGTATCGACACAATCCGAATGAGTTTGGTTGGTTTTCTGTATGTCAGTTGATGTTTTTCACTTAAAATGACGTCCTTTTGAAACAAAAGACAGAAACATTGAGTGGTGGTGGCCAAACCGCACCTCGGATTGAGGTAAGGTTGACTCATAAACGTCACATATAACCCATGGATCGTTGTGCTAAAGTTTCGACACAATCCGAATGCATTAGGTCGGTTTTCTGTATGCCAGTTGATGTTTTTCAATTAAAATGATGTCCTTTTGAAACAAAAGGCAGACACTTTGAGTGGTGGCCGCCACACTGAGCCTCAGATGGAGGCGGGGTTGATTCTTACACGTCACATATGACCCATGGATCGTTCTCCTAAAGTTTAAATGGAAACTGAATGCGTTTGGTCGGTTTTCCATATGTACTTAAAATGTTGTCCATTTTAAGAGAATCCTCATGTGTCTATTAGTGGAATGGTATTTACTTAAAATCTTGTGAATATTTATATAAAATATTTTTATATAATTATTAGTATAGATTAGATTTTAGTTTAAAATGCTATGAAACTTTTCGGAGCTAACAATGTCATGCCCAATGAATACATCTCTTTTATAACATACCAAGAATCTATGATATTGATTAGATGTGTAAATGTGATTTACATTGATTATCATGATGAAAATAAATAAAATATATATTATAGATTTTCTAGTATTAAATGAAATCAAGAAGGGCGGGGGGGCTATCCAGCGGGGCTGTTTGGGGGGCTGTCCGGTGGGTGTCCGGGGGGCTGTCCGGGGACCAAGGAGGGGGGTGGGGGTGGGGGGGGGGGGGGGCTGTGCGGGGGGTTGTCCGGGGTCCAAGGAAGAGGGTGGGGGGGGGGGGCTATCTGGGGGGATGTCCGGGGTCCAGGGAGGAGGGTGGGGGGGCTGTGTGGGGGGCTGTGTGGGGGGTGTTCGAGGGGTTGTCCAGGGTCCAAGGAGGAGGGTGGGGGGGTTGTCTGGGGGGCTGTCCAGGGGGCTGTCTGGGGTCCAGGGAGGAGGGTGGGGGGGCTGTCCGAGGGGATGTTCGGGGGGCTGTCTGGGGGGCTGTCTGTGGCTATTCGGAGGGTTGTCCG
>OY728125.1:1994036371-1994177960 GCA_963277665.1 Viscum album | reverse complement strand
ACAAAAAAAACACACTAACATGGATAAACAAGGTACCTTGACACTGGAACCTATAAAACATACAAAAGGAAGCAGGGGGAAGGGGGGGGGGGCTGGCAGGGGCAGGGGCAGGGGGGGGGGGGCTGGTAGGGGGCTGGCAGGGGGACAAGTAGGGGGAAGGGGGGGGGGGGGGGCTGGCAGGGGCAGGGGCGGGGGGGGGGGGGGGGGGGGGGGGCTGGTAGGGGGCTGGCAGGGGGACAAGCAGGGGGGAAGGGGGGGGGGGGGGCTGGTAGGGGGACAAGCAGGGGGAAGGGGGGGGGGCTGGGCAGGGGGACAAGCAGGGGGAAGGGGGGGGGGGGCTGGCAGGGGCAGGGGGGGGCTGGTAGGGGGACAAGCAGGGGGAAGGGGGGGGGGGGCTGGCAGGGGGACAAGCAGGGGGGAGTGGGGGAGCTGGCAGGGGGGACAAGCAGGGGGAAGGGGGGGGGGGGGCTGGGCAGGGGGACAAGCAGGGGGAAGGGGGGGGGGGGCTGGCAGGGGCAGGGGGGGGGCTGGTAGGGGGACAAGCAGGGGGAAGGGGGGGGGGGGGCTGGCAGGGGGACAAGCAGGGGGGAGTGGGGGAGCTGGCAGGGGGACAAGCAGGGGGGAAGGGGGGGGGGGGGGCTGGCAGGGGCAGGGGGGGGCTGGTAGGGGGACAAGCAGGGGGAAGGGGGGGGGGGGGGGGGGCTGGCAGGGGGGCAGGGGGTGCTGGGCAGTGGGGAGGGGGGTTGGGGGGGTGCTGGCAGGGGGACAAGCAGGACGACACCTTGCGGCGGTCACGCCGCGGTCACGCCGCGGTCACAGCCGCGGTCACGCCGCGGTCACGCCGCGATTTGGCCCTGCTCCAGGACGACACCCTGCGGCGGTTACTCCTCCTTAGAGAAACATTGAATGGTTAGCTCTATAATTTTTCGTATTTCCTCATTCCTAAAATATATCTCCTCTCAGCGCTGCCTCTCATCCATCTTTCCACAAAACGTGCATAGCAGGTGGTACAAAAGCTCAATTCAACTGAAAACATTGGTTTGGAATTGTCTGGCATATTTTATTCCTCTAGGTATTCCTACACATTTCTAGATCTCCAAACCTCACCGAATTAGGTATATCAGGGGTCATCCAATCCTCTATTCATCACAGATTACCATTCATTTCTTTAAATCTTCTGAGAAAACATCCTATCATGTTGTCCGAACCAGATCATCCTCATCCTCTGCACATGTCGTCTGAACCGGATCAGCCTGTTGTGATAGAAATTCAATGTCTGCTTTTGACTGAATTTCACACCAAACCAAGAGATAATAAATGAGTCAAACAATCAGACAAATGGTTTAGGTTCTTTTTCCTCTGCTCACTACACCTATGACTCTAAAACTCTGGATGCCACTGGCACTGCTATAAAAAACCAGAAAACTCTCCACTAATCTAAACGTCATTCATACCACTGGTTGTCCTATAAAAAATAGGAATCCTCATATTAGTCTAAAGTCTCTTTAGGCTAAGGCACAAACAAAACACACTAACATGGATAAACAAGGTACCTTGACACTGGAACCTATAAAACATACAAAAGGAAGCAGGGGGAAGGGGGGGGGGGGGGGGCTGGCAGGGGCAGGGGCAGGGGGGGGGGGGCTGGTAGGGGGCTGGCAGGGGGACAAGCAGGGGGAAGGGGGGGGGGGGGGGGGGGCAGGCAGGGGGCAGGGGCAGGGGGGGGGGGGGCTGGTAGGGGGCTGGCAGGGGGACAGGTAGGGGGAAGGGGGGGGGGGGGGGGGGCTGGTAGGGGGACAAGCAGGGGGAAGGGGGGGGGGGCTGGCAGGGGGACAAGCAGGGGGGGGCTGGCAGGGGCAGGGGGGGGCTGGTAGGGGGACAAGCAGGGGGAAGGGGGGGGGCTGGCAGGGGGACAAGCAGGGGGGAGTGGGGGGGCTGGCAGGGGGACAAGCAGGGGGGAGGGGGGGGGGGGCTGGCAGGGGGCAGGGGGGCTGGCAGGGGGGAAGGGGGGGGGGGGGGCTGGCAGGGGGGCAGGGGGGGGGGGGCTGGCAAGGGGCAGGGGGGGGCTGGCAGGGGCAGGGGGGGGCTGGCAGGGGCAGGGGGGGGGGCTGGCAGGGGCTGGCAGGGGCAGGGGGACAAGCAGGGGGGGTGGTGGCAGGGGGACAAGCGGGGGGGGGTGGGGGGGGGGCTGGCAGGGGGACAAGCAAGGGGCGGGGGGGGGGGGGGGGGCTGGCAGGGGGACAAGCAAGGGGGCAGGGGGGGATGGCAGGGGGACAAGCAAGGGGCAGGGGGGGGATGGCAGGGGGACAAGCAGGTGGCAGGGGGGGGCTGGCAGGGGGACAAGCAGGGGGGGCTGGCAGGGGGGGCTGGCACAAATTTTTGCTAGATGTTTTTATTTCCATGGCTTTTATTGATGTTTTAATGCATTTTAATTTATGTTGTGCAGCTTGAAAGTTCTTTTATTATTAAATTCCTGTCTCCAAATCACTATTCTTGTTGAACATCTTTAATGCAATATCCATTATTCCCATTGTGCTGGTAGTATCTGTATTGCTTCATTTTTTCCCTGCGGTTTCAAGCTATAGCCATGTAATGTTTTCAATGCCTATAATTAGACTTATTTTTAACTTGCACATTGTTCCATGTAGGATGATCAGAAATTTGTTAAGCGGAAAACAGAACTTGGCGGAACTTTCTCAATTGCAAGCTGCATACTTTTTGTTCTTATATTTTGTTCTTATATTTTGTTCTTATATTTTGTCTTCAGGTAGAATTGTAGAGCCTGCTGCCAGGCCTGTGTTGATGCAGGGGACATTGCAAATACCCACGGTTCATTTGAACCGTGGAAATATCGTGGCGCTGGAAACATCTGTACCCACGGTTCACTTGAACCGTGGGTATATTCTGCAGCTGCAAAAAAGTATACCCACGGTTATAAAACCGTGGGAATACATATATACCCACGGTTCAAGTAAACCGTGGGTATATTCTGGAGCTGCAAAAACTATACCCACGGTTTTATAACCGTGGGTATACATATATACCGGAGCTGCAAACTATACCCACGGTTATAAAACCGTGGGTATACATATATACCTACGGTTTAATGAACCGTAGGTAATATAAAAATTTCTGGGTCTATACCCACGGTTTTTTAAAAACCGTGGGTATAGGGCTATTGCGACGGCATTCCAGCCCGCGGTTGGTGAAACCGTGGGTATACCCTATACCCACGGTTTCAAGGGCTATACCCACGGTTTGAAACCGTGGGTATAGGTGCAATTTCCAGTAGTGCCCCTGGTTGACCATTTATCATCACATAAGGAGGGAATGTATAATGCCAGACTTTGTCAAGACCTTGTGTCGTGACCTTAAAACATATCTTAATACGGTTTAAGGATAACCACCTACCCCGTTTCCATAGGATTTCAAACCAAGGATAACCACCAAGACCTTCGCACATAACGTCTCATGAGACTTATCTTTTACCCAATGCATTGGAGCGCTGTATAATTCTGGATGCACCCATCCATAATCATTTAAGTCCAATACATCCCACACATATTTGATGTGGTCTGACATTCATAGGGTCTCTTTCTTAGATTCATTACTCAAAATCCCTTTTCACATGAATTATCATAGACAAGGAAGAACAATATAAACATTAATCCTTTATCCTTTAACAGGTGCGGTGATAAAACTAACTCATAAGTAATAAAAATCCATACACATTAGATATTAACTTAACAATTGAAACCATGGGATTAATTGAAACCTTAAAATGAACAAAAACACATTAACACATCAAACATCACAATCCAGAGTTAGAAACGTGGTCATTCATACTTAAAAATACATGCTGATAAATGGGAGTTGTGGAAGTTTATTTAACACAGACCGAATATACATATATTTATACATTTAAGAATACATAGTGGGAAAATAGTTTTAGATTGGGAAGTCATGTGTATATGTATACAAACTGTATAATTATATATATAGTTATGTAAAAACTCTTCTCCACTCTATATAATAAGATATTTCCTTTGAAAAGCTTGAAATCATATTAAGACATTTTTTAAAGAACATGAATTCGAAGAAAATATATTGATACTTGGTTATATACACACATATATAAATTTAATAGTATATACACATATGTATGGGTTTAAAAAATTAAACTATACTCAATAATATTTCTCAAGTTATACTTACTTTAAACATAATTAAGGTTTGGTAAGACCGAATGGAGTTCTTACACATGAAATATGAATGTAAACACGGTTTTCACAATACCATTATTGGCATCAAATCACCTTTTCCTACAATAAATTCAATTCATAAGTATGAGTATATGTGTTTATACACATGTAAATGTTTAAATGATTCACGCTACAAGTTGTCAGAAAAACAAATGAATTGACAAAAACACTGATAAATGAGAATTTTCCATTAAGGAAACTATTTTGTTATCCGAAACGAATTTTAAACCTCACCCATTATATATACTAACATTTTTCTGATATCGTACCTGAAATAAAAAATTTTAAGGGTAAAATATAACTTGGTTAAATCATCATGTTATATCATGATGAATTTTAAAACATAATAATCATACTCGTCCATTATATTTTCACATACTTAAAGAAATGTACGAATACATTTATGTAATCACATGTACATAAACATATATATGATACATATACTTGTATAGTTTTATATGTTCATAAATAACCCAAAACCTCAATTTTTTAAGGCAGATGTTTACATGGGTTGTATAAATATATATATATATATATATATATAATAGTGTATACATACATATATCCACCGGAACTGAAAATGAATCAACGAGGAAAAACAGGGTTCCCTTACTCTGGTTCCATCCTCCATGCAAGATGAGGAAAATAGGCATGAACCGGTTCTTATATTCTTACATATATGTATATATAAAAAGTTTATATATATTATATATTAACTGAAACTGAAGAAAAACAAGACAAACTTGTTTCCTTAACCTTCGCTTGGAGAGGAGAAGAAGGCGGTTCATGTGATGACGTCGAGGCGGTGGTCGAAGATCCTAGAAACAAAAAGCCACCAACTTCTCTTCAATGCAACCTGGGACTTAATGGTAGGGAGCTCTCCTTGCGCAATGATGTCGACAATGTATCCGAGGACCAAGGTGTTTCCAAACCTGTGGAAAGAAGGGGCGAAGTCGGGTCCACCGCCGGCCTAGGTGAATAAAAGCACTTCTTAGGCTATTGGTTTGGCATGCACGAGGGGTAAGAAGATGCACGTCAGTGAGGAAGATTCGTAAATGAACAGACGGTCAGGATCGCGCAGGAGAAGGATCGGGTGGCTGAAAGGTGACGCGGCGAGAAAAAAAGTTTTTATTAATTTATTTTTATTATACATTTTATATTATTATTATTAACCTAATATCGTTATTATTATTTTATTCTAATAATCTATTTTCATTATTATTATTATTAACATTATGATTATTATTATTATTATTATCTTAAAATAACCAATAGTTGAAAAATATATATATAGGCTAAACTATTAACCCATCATTATTCATATTCTTTCTTTATATTTATATAAATTAATTACCTCATTTTAAATTTATATATATAAAGTTCTTTATATGTTATTTGTTGTTATCAAAATTTAATTTTGAAACACATAAAGGAGATAATTTTCAAAATATGAACATAATTTTATCTGTTAACATTACTAAATATCTCAAATTTCATAATTAAATTTATTATCTCTATTGTTTTCAAAGTAAACAAAAGTATTTATGTAAACATTATTATTATGAGGAAAAAGTTGAAAAATATAATTCAAATTATTAATAATGCTATGAACTTTAGACCAATTTATAATTATAAAGAATGAAAAACTATCGAAGATATAAAAACAAAACCCTAAAAGCCATCTGATTAAAATCCTAAAAATAATTTGATTTAGGGTCTCCAATGGATATAAAAGTAATGGTCGGCTTGGTGTCCTATAAAACTAAGGCTTGGGGTGTCTTTAAGCATAAATTATTTGAAGGAGAAGGAAGAATAAGAAGAAGATAGTTCAAGTCATCCCTTTAGCTCTTAGTACGGCTGTAGTGGCTTTGGCCATTCTTATGTTTGTTTTGATGGATGCCAAATACTCCTATCGTTTACTCGGGATTCTCGTTGTTTTGAGCAGTATTCCTGTAATCTTAATATGGATTTTAATCTGTATATTTGGTTAGCTAGGATTCCCGTTTGATCACGGTGTATTGTAGTTACTATAGTGTTCCCAATTTGAATAAAGAGCCTTACATTCATTTTGTGTGTCTTCTCTATTTCATTGTTATTTTTTCATAAGAAGTCAGTTTGTTCGATTAATGGGTGACATAGTAAAATAAAATTTACTGTTACATAAATCACAGACTCTTGGTTTGTTACATTATCTCCCCCTTCAGAGAATTGTGTCCTCACAATTCTATTCATAAAAAAGACCCCCCTCAGTCAGTCATCATTACCAAAACGGGATATTTGGATCGTTCAATGGAATACCCAAGTTGGTACTCAGTTCCTACGCTTCACTATCCCAGATGCACCTTGAGAAATATGTCTTCAACTCCTGCTCATGTGTTCTACACACAGGCTTCCATAGGGAGGCTTGTGCAGCAAAAAGCTCAGAAATGTCCAAATGGACAAATTCCCTGATGACCCACCAGATTACATCACGCTCAAGATATTTTAGGGGAATGATGCGATTGAAAATACTACTATTTAAGATCTAGAACATAAAGGCTTCCCTGAGGTGGCCATCTTTGGAAACTATAAAGAAACATTCTTGGACGAGAAGTTTTGCGCCAGAGTAAAACACTGAAAAAGGCCTTCGTAGTATCTCCACCTTCACCTATAGCAGGGGAGTTGGTTAGTGGCAATGAGATCGATAACATGGTCATTCTCCTGACATGAACCAATACTTTCAGGGATGTTTGAAAATTCAAGCAAGAGTACACATGTTCCTCATAGATTGAGGAAAGATGGATAGTCCACCGTGCATGTTCTGATCAAAATATCATGTATTATCTCATCAGGTAGTGACAAGATGTTTATTTGTCACACCATCTGAAAGATACATTCATGAGAATTCAATTAATAGTAAAGATAAAGTAGAGATAGGAAAGGAAAAAAGGTAATATTTCAATTACACATATTTTTAAATAACAGTGCTCATGTTTCCTTAATGATTTACAAAACGAACACCACATAGAGAAGAAAAACTCCCTAATTCCCCAAAACAAACACAAGCTGAGAAAATAGGGTTATACTCATGGGAACACCTGTGACATATCTTGAGTTTAGCATGAGGGGTATGAAGTTGGGAAACGTCATTATACACCTGTTGCCTATAAGACAATTGGGTGGACTCATCTTCCAACATCCCAAAGTCGCTCAACTAGCCCCAGAAGCCATTGTGCAAAATCTGACAAAGGTAGGCCGCTCTGAGGTCTCCGGTTGTAGTAACTTCTTCAAAACGGTTAACGATCAATGTGAAAAATTCTTCACCAGTCGTGAATACCGGGAAGAGTCCCCACCGATGTGTATATGAGGGGAATTAGGTCATCATCATTTGGAGGTAATCCATTCCCAACCACCGGTGTAGACTAAGCACCCTAGGCGAGTCTGACACATCATACAGGTGCTTACATGACATGTGAATATGGGGGTAATTAAGAATGTTCCCTTAGATATCTAGAGACACAATGGTCTCTAGGGACTCAGTGGGAAGTGATAGTATATTGGTAGATACGTTTCCATCAGCCATCTGAAAGTTACAACATTATTACTTAGTCAATCATAGTTGTATTTTCGTACTACTTGGTTTTCCAGAGATGCCTGAACCCATCCTCTGATACCAACTATAATGACCCCCGATCCCTGGGTGCCTTGTGAGACATGATGTACTAAAATTTAATTAGAAACATTCACAAATAATACATCATGTCCCCTTAATACAGAGGATCGTGAGGTTTAGGTTCTATGAAACCGGAAGCATCTGAAACATCTTTGAAGGCATGATCTATACCTGAAAAAATTTATTTAAAATATAGGGTGAGAAAAGTATGCCCAGTAAGGGGTTTTAAAATGTTTAAAGTTATTTCTTTCTCAAGACAGTCCTTTAGAACGTGATAAAACACTTCATTGAAAAAAAGGAATTATCTTTTCTTAAAACATGTAAATCATACATTCTTGAAACCACTTACACATAAAATAAGTACATTCTTAAAATAAACCTCAAAGAAGACATAAATTAGAGAGTGCAAGCATGTGAAGAATAGATTATGCATATTTCACAACTAAATTACTTCAGCTCAAAAAGACTATTTGTAAACAAGGAAAACATTCATATCATGAATTATCAGCACATAAAGTTCGTATAACAACATACAACATGTATTAAAGTTCATACCTTATAATCTCATTCTCATAGACGATGGGAATTTTCAACTAGGGGATATCCTGTTAGTTGAACTATCTCCTGGTTGACCATTTATCATCACATAAGGAGGGAATGTATAATGCCAGACCTTGTCAAGACCTTATGTCATGACCTTAAAACATATCATAATATGGTTCAAGGCAAACCACCTACCCTGTTTCAAAAGCAGATCAATCCAAGGATAACCACCAAGAACGAGGCACATAACTTCTCATGAGACTCATATTTTACCCAATGCATTGGAGAGATGTATAATTCTGAGCGCACCCCGTCCATAATCATTTAAGTCTAACACATACCTCACATATTTTACGTGTTATCACATTCATAGGGACTCATTCTTACATTCATTACTCATAATCCCTTTTCACATGCATTATCATAGCCCCGGAAGAAAAGTACAAACATTAATCCTTTATCCTTTAACTTGTGCAGTGATAAAACTAACTCATAAGTAATAAAAATCCATACACAATAGATATTAACTTAATAATTGAAACCATGGGCTTGATGGAAACTTTAAAATGAACATAAACACTTTAACACTTCAAACAACATAATCTAGAGTTAGAAATGAGGTCATTCATACTTAAAATACATGCTGATAAATGGGCGTTGTGGATGTTTATTTAAAACTGACCAAATATACATATATTTATACTGTTAAGAATACATGGAGTATAAATAGGTTTAGCTTGTGATTTTATGTATATATGTATACAAACTGTATATATATATATAGATATGTAAAAACTCGTTTTCACTCTAAATAATAAGATCTTTCCTTTGAAAAGATTGAAATCATCTTAAGACCTTTTTTAATGAACTTGAATTCGAAGAAAATATATTGATACAAGGTTATATACACCTATATATAAATTTAAGTGTATATACACATATGTATGGTTTTACCAAATTAAACTATACTCAATAATATTTCTCAAGTTATACATACTTTAAACATAATTAAAGTTTGGTAAGACCGAATGGAGTTCTTAAACATGAAATATGAATGTAAACATGGTTTTCACAATACCCTTATTCTCATAAAATCACCATTTCTTACAACGAGGTCAATTCATATGTATGAGTATATATGTTTATACACATGTAAATGTTTAAGGGACTCATGCTATAAGTTTTGACAAAAACAAATGAATTGACAAGAATGCTGATAAATGAGAATTTTCCATTGGGGAAACTATTTTGTTATCTGAAACGAATTTTAAACCACACCCATTATATATACATACATAGTTTTTATATCGTACATGAAATAATAATTTTTAAAGGTAAAATATAACTTGGTTAAATCATCAAGTTATATCATGATGAATTTTAAAACATAATAATCATACTCGTCCATTATATTTGCACATACTTAAATAGATGTACATATACATTTTTGTAATCAAATGTACATATACATATATATGATACATATACTGGTATAGTTTTATATGTTCATAAACAACCAAAAACCTTAATTTTTTTCAGGAAGAGTTATACATGGGTGATATACATATATATATAAGTGTATACATATATATATCCACTGGAACTGAAAAAGAATCAACGAGGCAAAGAAGGGTTCCCTTAATCTGGTTTGATCCTCCGTACAAGATGAGGAAAACAGGCATGAAACGGTTCTTATAGTCTTATATATACGTATATATAAAAAGTGTATATATATTATATATTCACCGAAACTGATGAAAAACAAGACAAACATGTTTCCCTTACCTGCGCTTGGAGAGGAGAAGAAGGAGGTTCAAGTGAAGACGTCTAGGTGGTGGACGAAGATCCTTGAAAACGCAAAGCAACCCAATTCTCATCAGTGCAACCCGGTACTTAAAGATAGGATGCTCTCCTTACGCAAAGATGTCGACATGGAATCTGAGTACTGAGGCGGTGCCAAACCTTTGGAAATAAGGGGAAAAGTTGGGTCCACCGCCGGCCTAGGTGAAGAAAAACACTGCCAAGGCTACTGGTTTGCCGTGCGCGAGAAAGAAGAAGAAGTGCGGCAGGGAGGAAGATTCGTAATCGAACGGACTGCCAGGATCGTTCAAGAGAAGGATCAGGTGGCTGACGGGAGATGCGGTGAAATTTTTTTTATTAATTTATTTTTATTATACATATTATATTATTATTATAAACCTAATATCGTTATTATTATTTTATTCTAATAATCTATTATCATTATTATTATTATTATCATTATGATTATGATTATTATTATTTTATTATAATTACCAAAAGTTGAAAAAAATATATATATATACAAGCTAAACTATTAACCCATCATAATTCATATTCTTTCTTTATTTTTATATAAATTAATTACTTTATTTTATATTTATATATATAAATATCTTTATATGTTATTTTTTGTTATCAAAATTTAATTTTTAAATACATAAATGACATAGTTTGTAAAATATGAACATAATTTTATGTGTTACATTACTAAATATATCAAATTTCATAATTAAATTTATTATCTTAATTTTATTCAATGTAAACAAAAGTATTTTCGTAAAAAATATTTTTATGAGGAAAAAGTTGAAATATATAATTCAAATTATTAAAAATTCAATGAACTTTAGACCGATTTATAATTCTAAAAATGCCATACTATCAAAAATATAAAAACAAAACCCTAAAATCCAACTGATTTAAATCCTAACAGTCATTTGATTTAAGGTCTCCAATAGCTATAAAAGTAACTGTCGGCTTGATGTCCTATAAAACCAAGGCATGGGGGTGTCTTTAAACTTAAATTGTTTAAAGGAGAAGGAAGAATAAGAAGAGGATGGTTCAAGTCATCCCTTTAGCACTTAGTGCAGCTGCGGTGGCTTCAGCCATTCTTATGTTTGTTTTGATGGATGCCAAAGAGCCATATTGTTTACTTGGGGTTCTCGTTGTTTTGAATGGTCTTCTTGTAATCTTAATAGGGTTTTTAATTGGTATCTTTGGTTATCTAGGTTTCCTATTTGATCACAGTGTATTGTAGTTACTATGGTGTTACCTATTTGAATAAAGAGCCTTTCGTTCATTTCATTCATTAGCTCTATTTCATTGTTATTTTTTTTCAAAAGAAGCCAGTTTGTTCAATTAATGGGTGAAAGAGCAAGATAAAATTTACGATTACATAAAACACAAACTCTTGGGGTGTTACACATCGTGGAAAAGAAACAGTTATACAGTAGCCGATGTAGTAATTTTACCATTCAAAAAGAAAAAGCGTAAGACTGAAGAAATAATCAATGAGAGAATATATATAATGATTCCTGATACATATTTTTACAAAATTAATGAAACAAGTCAAAATGATGAAATACAGAACTAAACCAAAGTACAAGAAAAATAGTAAATAGCACTCCATCATCGCAAGCCAGATCTTGGTCCCATGCTCTCCAGCTCCAAAGAAGTCAAGTAACTGAAGTAGATGGGTGCATTCCCTTATCTATACCTACAATAATATGATATGTTTAGACCAAAAGCATGACCAAAAGAGGGTGTGAGACTAAATCCCAGTAGGAAACCACCAAGAGATCTATGCCTAAAAGTCAGTGAGTATATATGGTCGGAAATAGAAAAAATATGCAGTAAAAAAAATGAATTACTCAACAATAAACAATTCCATGGTTTCAAAGAAGTCAGTTCCACATATCATGTAAATAGATAATCACAAATAGGTAACCCACTGGGATGTACTCACAGCCTAATCCCATTTAGTCCTACCTTGAAAACACAAGCAACCCTCTGGTATGTACACAGAGTTTAACCCCTCTAGTTCTGCTTTAGTATAGACTCTTTGGGGAAGCACTCACCATCAATTCCCCCTATTCTAGTATAAGTAACTAAAAGGAGCTCTATGGATGAACATATGTCTCATTATCCTTGTGTCCCACATCGAGATACTACAAACACTATGAGGAAGCATATATGTCAATTCCCCCTATGGTCTCGTATCGTAACAATAATAACAGAATCTCTCGAGAAGATCTTACGTCCATTCTCCCTATGGTCCACTACAAAAAGTTCTCATACCCCTATATATGCAAAATAAGAATAGCAATCAAAAACAACCAATGTAAAACTCATGAACTACTTAGCTAACCAGTCTACAGTATAACAACAAGACAGATAAGAATCACCCCATCCTACAATACTAGGCATGGAATGTAAACAACATCCTAATAGGAAAAGCAAGACCAAATAGTCAAAAAAAGAAAACATACATGCGAAAAAACTTCTAAAGCATAGAATTTAACCATATTCACATTTAATTATCCTCAACTCAAGCATACAAACATAACAGGCAATTAACAGGGCTAAACTATAAGCACGCAATACCCTGATCAATGGGATTGTGTACTTTTGCACATTAAATTCAAATACTATCTACAGAAAGACACAAACCACCTACCTCAGTGTTAGGAGATGTTAATTTCGATCCTTTAATCACCTATGAACACTGTATATCTATAAAAATGCTCAAAATGTTCAAATGTGGAAAACATGATAAATAGGAGGAATTGGGAAATGAAGCTCTAGAAGAAGGAAGAGATTACCGATGGGATCCCACCTCAATAAATATCATTTGATTCAGAGCAAAGGTGCTCATTCAAAGGATTATGGAATGATCGCGGTCATACATGTGCTCTCAGATGACCCAGTAATAGAAGGAGATAGTTATGTCCGTCATATGTGACCCCAGTGCATTTAATGAAAAAAAAAGTACATGGCGGGATCATTAGAAGTGCACGACGTGTACTTACTGTTACTGATCCCCGATTTATAAATCCTCCAGGTCACCCCCAGATGTCCGTGTTCACGACCAATACACGGCTACCCGTGGTATTTGAGTACATGGCGTTTACCTGATAAATTTCCAGAAACTCCTATTATTCCTAAAAAACACCAGAAAAGGTAAAACATACCAAAAAACGATCCAGGTTCATACACATTTTCTAACATTTTAAAAAATCATAACTCTTCTTCAATAAATTATAAAGTGTTATTTTCATTAGATAATTAATATTCTTCATTGGAAGATATAATACAATTTTCATCATAACTATATAGTTGGTTCAAATTCAATGATTGGTTTTTCAATGATTCAAAATTTATATTTTTCATGAACCAGTTATTGATATTTGGACTCCTCCATAGTTTTTAATATTCTAATGATCTAATTTATCCTAGTGATAAGAATTCATAGATGATCTATAACCTCCCCCCCCACTCCAAGTATTTGATGTTTTTCATAATCTTCTTATTTTTTGTTCATATAGAATTTTATAGAGTTTCTATCTGAATTTTTTCTATTCTTATCCTTTCTCTATAACATAAGAAAATCCGTTATGATATTTGAAACATTAATATATTCATAAATCCTAATATAAAATTTCCATTTTTCAACCTAACTGAAAATTCTATATTCCCATAACATTAAATCCCTTGATACAAAGATCAATTTAATATTTTACTTCCATAACCCTATAAGACCTTGCTATGATAGTTGATATCGACTCTATATTCCAAAACTATGGATTCCCATAATCATCATGCTGGGTATAACTTGTCTTCTTGTCCCTAGAATCCCATTATTAAATCCTAAATCAAAACTATAAAATAAAAAATAAAAATTGTTCTATGGATTTGATAATTCTTCACTCTCAATCCTTATACCACAAACTCTCTAATAAATAAAAATCATTAGAATGAGATATTTAGGAAGAGAAATATTATGGAAAGTTGAGTTTCAAATAAATAAAATCTCATATCCTAAAATTCACTCCTTTTATAGGAATCCTTCTAATGGACATACATTCCATGACTCACATTGTTGGTTGCAACATCCTCAGATGTCCTTCTATAGACTACTCCGAAACAAATATCTTCCTATAACATCATTTGGTAGAAACATTAATAAGTCACTAAAATGTATTCCAAAATGTTGTAATAATTATTTCTCGGATTATAAACATCTTATTAAAAAGAAATTAACTACATTATTCCAATCAACTAAATTGTTCATACATATATACTGTAAATAGTAACAATAAAAAAATAATTATAGTAATACCGATATATTAGATATCAGAAAACTTATATACTAATTCTTATCAATATGATGGACCAGAATATAGTCAAATCAATGTACTTAACTATAGTTATACTGATGGACTATACTATTTCTAGTACAATGGGAAAATGATTATCAATCTAATAAAACAAGCCTCGGTCGGTCTGATGGATCACATTCAGTTATTAAAAGATTATATTCATTTAGTTTATGATTATTTCATTATTTTTTTTGAAAATGGTGTTTTCAAAAAAACTATATAAAATAATTGGGACATAAAAATTTGTAAAATAAGGATTTAAGAAACTGTTAGTGATTATCAAAACTGTTTTATGAAAAATTATAAATTATAAACGTTTGACTCAATAGGTTATTACTCACTAAAAATTTACCAAAAATCACATATGAATGTTGTATAGAAATTCCAATCATTAAATACCTCATTGAATATGAAAATAATATATAAGATAAATTCTCTCCAAAGGTCCACAATGTCATCCACTATTAAACCCACTACTTATTAAGGTGGTAATAATTTATAATACTGACATGCAAGTTGATATCCCAATGGAAAAAATGTAGTTCAAAAAAATTAATGGATTTTATCCCTGATGCTATGTTATTCACTTCTAGATCATTAATGACTTGAATATAAATTCATTCATCAAAGCATAGTGTTTAATTTAATTTAATCTTGTCGCACATCACTCTAAAGATCTTCATATTCAATGAATACTATAAATGTTACACAGTTTTTCATGATATCCTCTCCTTATTCTCTATTTAATCATGTATCTAATAGGATTTTATTTTAAGAAATATATTTAACTATTTACAAGGAATTATTAATTTAATTTAATAAATAAATAATAAAATAAAATTCAATCAACTATAAATCAAATCGAATCATTTGATTATTTCCAAAAAAATCTATATTGTTGATATTTAATTATATAATTAACGAATACTCTAGAAACTAGTAATCACACTTGGTAAATGTTGCTCTTAAACTATGTTGGTGTAGTCTATTTTACAAAATTCAAAGTGTGATGAAAGTTTTTACAACATAACTAATAATTATATTACTAGATTTACTCAATTTCTTGATGTGTCACAGTGGGACATTAAACATCACGAAATGACCTAACATATGTTTTTTAACAACTCAAATAATAATAATATCTCACTACTATAGATTTTTTGAAGTAATTAATCCATAGTAATGTTACTGCAAACATTGTGTGTCCTTTATATCTCATCATGATCAATCCTTGATATCATTGAATTGCCAACCAGTTATTGAATGACTGACCTACATAACATGTGAATCTTAATTTTTATAGGACCTTCGATATTCACTAATGACTCCTCATGTCATGGATAAAATTTCACAATGTTTTTTGAGTTTATTTAAATAAGGAAAATTATGAAACCTTATGATTCATCCAGGAGAGCCTTTGTAATATTTTTTATACCCTACCAATTATTAATAGAATTTCCAATTTTTATCTATTTCCACTCAATTCATAGAATGACCAATTAGTTCATTTCATAACATGAACTGAATGACAATTATTTTTTATTAAGGAAACACTTTGGTGGAAAAAGTGAGAAACCAAAAGGTCCAAAAAAACATCCAAACAAACAGAAACAAAAACCAGAGAGAGCAGGAACTACCATATACACGCAACAACAACAACCACCACCCCTAAGCAGGACACTCGGCAATACCATGCAAGCATGGTCCCTCCCGATGTTGCCATCCCTCCAAATCAGCCATATCCCGAATGACCTGCAAATGAAATGGTAGAGTTCTCTAGCCCAATGATGAAGTCCAGACTGCACTTCTCAAATCAGACCGGGGGCGAAGCCTCACAAGAAAAGAAAATTTTACCAAAACACAGACTTAGCATATTTATTCTACTTCTAATGTCTTAAAATTAAATATATAGTGATATCAAGTAAACACGACACACATTCACATACCACTAACAAAATTAAAATAATTTAAATTAAAAAATATAAAATCATTACAACCAGTGGATGTAAAAATATCCCATTTTTATTTTTTTATCAATCCTCATTATATTTATATCATCTAAGTATTCCCTTTTAGATTTCTTATTTTTAATTTAAACCATAATCCCATTTCATTTTTTTATTTTATGTTCCCTCATGTACCTATAATATTTTTCATGGAAATTTATCTTATTCAGGCATCCTCTCTTTCACAGTATTGGATTATAAAATTCAAAATGTTCTCCAATTCATTTATGATCCTATCATTCAATTATTGGAACTTCTTCTCTATTAAAATTAATAAAATCAATATTAAAAAAATAAAATCTTACACATTTCATATATCATTTTTGGAAATAATAAAAATATTAATCTCAAATATTTTTTAATAATTACTAATGAATCTTATATTCTAATTTTGAACCTCCTTAGTTGGAGGGAACTGATTGAACTATATTTTTCAACATATAAATTTATAACAAAACAAAAATAAAAGAGTTAGTAAATATATTGTTTACATTATTCTTGTATCCAATGCACTCTTTTTTTAAAAAATATTTTCTCCACATTTTCCTTTATAATATAGAACAAAGAGTCAAGTTTCTTAGTATAAATTTCATGAACCATATTTTTTAATTCAATTTTAGTCTTTTTTTTAATTTGATAGTCCTCAGTTATTTTCCAAATTCATCGTAATCTTTGAATTGTCTTTTTAAATAAAAACTATGTACATGAATTGTTTTCAAAGATATATTATACCTCTACTATAGTAAAGTGATGATGGTATTATTTCTTACAAATTCATCATCCAAAACATCTTCTGACATTAATAGCTTTAACAATTCTAGTATTTTGAACCATAATAACCCATGTCCTGTCAATATCATCATAATCCATCAAACATAACTATTCTCCATCTATAAAATCCAAAATATAACATAATATTGTTCTATTATACCACATTATAATATGTACATCCAATATGTTTTCTTTTTTTATAAATATTTGTAATCATGTTTTTAATCATGAAACATAAAATAAATATGGGCTTGTGGATATAATACAATGTAAAAAAGAATAATTCATCATTACATTGTAGAGTATACTTCCTCATTTTTTGCATGCTTTCTGAGTTCCAATTCAACTAACATTAGATAAGAAACTAGTTTTCATTGTTATATTGTGAAATACAGTAACATTTCCATTGTATATTTTACCTATGAGATGAATGTTTTAACATCATCTTGATGAAATTATTGTTTAATAATATAATCCAACTCTCCAATCATTCATATCTATAATTTATAATTCATAAATTGAGAAAAGTATTTCAAAAAAATTGTACATTCTTTTTATAAATATAATATCATCCACATACCCCATCATCATAAACTACTCCTCAAATTTTATTTTCACACGGATTGTATAATCAATCACTCATCTTAAACCCCATCTTACTCATATAAGTATATTAATGTTCATACAATGAACAAGGAACATTATTTATCCCATATAAACCATTATTCAATTATAAAATATTTCTATAATCATTTCCAAAAAGAAATGAATCTAGTTTTAATATAAAATTAATTTTCATTATTTTCTTTAGAAACATTGACTTCACAACAATTGGAATGATTTTAAACATACTTTGAATAAAAATTACTAAAAAGAGACTTAATTTCTCCATTTTTCCATCCAAAGTAAATGATTCTTCATTTTCAAATACTTTAAAGTGTCTTTATCATTTACACTTGAAACTTCCATTATAATGGTTCACTCATAAATGTTATTTAAATTATTCTTAAACTCCCATTTATTATCAATAACATTTTAATGTCTATTTATATATACAAGATAACATATTTATTTATTATCAAATTTTTCTATCTAATAAATCATGTATTTGATCGATGATTCATTTTTTAAATAAATCATAAAATTTTGGTTGTTCTACCTGTGATAGTAGATAATTATTCTGCATTCTCATAATTATTAGAGTAGAAATTAGTGATGATTTTCTATAAATAATATTGAATGGATTCAAAAAACATATACTCCACCTAGTTTTGTCATAGGTTAACCATGTTCACCCATTTTATCATACAATGATTCATGTTTTGAGTTAACATCAATTGGTTGAGATTATGATATACTCTAAAATAAATAAATATATATTCTTCTTCTTAAATAATTTTTTAAAAAAAAAAACCAATTCTTCTCTTTTTCTTCCTAATAAATATATTTTATTTCCATATTGTCAAATATTTTTTTGATGAATTTTATAAATACATAATATGTTTTTGTGGCCACTGATTATGCTAAAAATTTACCTTCAACTACCATATAAACAGAATTTTTATAAAATTTATATTAATTTTAAAAATAAAATTTTTTCTGATCACATTGAGAAAAAAAATTAATGGAATCCTATAATTCCACAATTCAAAAGGTGTCTTACCAATTCTAGTACATATATATTCTTTATTTTGAATATACACTATCACTTTCTCTACATACTTAATATAGTGTAAGGTGATGAGACATTCTATAAAAAAACAAGGATATATTATTTAAACTTTTTTTATTCTTTCTACAGACTCAATCTATATAAGAGTTATAATAGTTAAAACATTATTCAATATAACATGTTTCATAAAATAATTTTAGAGTCACTAGATATATATTTTATTACATTATTTTATTGTAATATCTTTACTGTTTCTAGTTTAATATTATTAAGTCTTCGTCTACATGAACATTGAACATCCCATCCATCAATAGTTATTCAAAAAGTGAATTAAATATTTACCACTATAAATTTCATGTTCTAATATTGAATAATATACATTGACGTGGACATGATTTAGAAAACACAATTATCTCTACTTCTTTGGAGGTTAAGGGTTTCTTTCCAATGTCCAATTAATTATAAAAAAACCCTTTATATTTTCCCTTTAAATGAATCAATATAAATAATTATTTTTAACATTGATATATTAACTATAAACTATTGACTAATGTTCCTAATTCTATGATATGATTGAAAATTATCCACTTCTCGGTTAATGAGACAAGAATCATTTTTATTTTCCCCCTAATAAATATTTCATTTTATCATACATAGTAAACTTTTAACCATTCCATTAATATTAAATCGTGCTCAGATGAATGGGAGTTCTAAACTCTAATCACACAACTAATATAAAATCAAAAAATATATCACAAGACGTCAATATTGTGAATGTTCATATTATTTAATTCATATTTAGATATATGAGTTTTACCCCACCATTTTATAAAATAGATCTTTATATGAAATGATATATCGAAACATGCTTTGAATTTTTTAGAGTATATTAATTTTTATTACCATGTGCGATGAACTCACACTATCAAGGATCCACTTGATAATAGTATTTCTTATCCTCGAATTCTATCTCAAGAATTATATATTTCTCAATCATCTTCATCTTCTTCAATTTTCATGAAATTAAATAATGAGATGAGAAATATGTAGGTCCCTTCTAATATTCTACTATAAAATAATTCATGTTATATTATTCTTCCTTTAGTGGAAAAATATATTTCCACATGAATTGATTTGGATTAATATTCATGGATTCCTCTTTTCCATCCATAAGAACATCCTTAACATTATTACTATATATGAATTCTTTTTGAATTTTGTTAGAGTAGTTAGAAACCATATAATGTGGTTATACAATGATATAAAATAGATATTTATTGTATCCTTTTGTAACATCAAATTTATTCTCATCTTACAAAGATTTCCACTTCACATAAATAAGATAATATATGTCTTTGATAAATATAGAATGGAAAATTCATTAATGATATATTTTTTTAATCTAATAAATCCTTATATCACAAAATTTTGAATATCTCCTCAATATATAATAATATATGGATGATTGAGAACATACTCAATATATCGGTTCTCTGTTACTCTTAATATTGACTATATTTATTTTTTATATTCTTACCTCATATCGAAGAATGATTATACCTGTATAATTAGTTTATTAATAGTTCAGCACATCCTAAATAATTTTTATAACTCATTCATATAATTCCTTGAATACTTCTTTTAAAAACATCACAAATTACATCTTTTTCACTAATCCATCAATTTTTTCAAGAATCTAGATTCTTCTTAAAAAAAATTTATAATTCATGTTTTTAAATAATCTAAACAGTCTTCTTAATTGAGATATTGTGATCATTAATGATCATTTTATATTGATAAATATTTAACATGTACTTCATTTTTCTTCAAGTTTCACATGAAATTCACTTTTTTCAAAATGTTATCTAATAGATAAATTCCCACTTGATGTTAATAAATATAGATTTAGGATTATTTTATATATCCTATATTAGTTTCATTAAACATTATTTTTTATTAATCCCCAATGATTCTCGTACAATTAATTAATAATATTAGAAAATGCCTCAAATAGAAAATATCATTCAACATTTAAATAGATTTCTCTATTGAATACATTATAATTCATTTTATTCCTATGATAAACTCTTTTTAATTTCCTTCAAATATATCTAATTCAATATAATATTCCTATATTCTAGCTAATTACTATCTCTTAAATTCCCCCATTAATTCATTTCATGAATTAAAATTTCCTCTATAATGAAAATTATTTTTTACTTATAGAAATTTAAATCCACAATACTCTCCTTCAAATATTTTTTGTCACCTACTAGTGGTGTTTCCAATATATCTAAAAAAACAAACATGGTGAAGTTTACCATCAAATATTATTTTCCAATATTATATTTACTTTCTAAATGCGATAATAAGTCATCACTAACCACATATTAAACGTTAATCTCTATAAATTATTGCATATCTATTTCATTGAATAAAATTAATTTGGATAGATTTTATAAAAAAAATATGAATATTTTATAAAACATAATATGTGATTGAATTTTTATAGATTATTATGAGATAATTTCCCATGATTTAATTATTCATCTATAGAAAATTTAATAATATAAATTGGTGGTAATGTCTATATGATCTTTTATATAATATCGTCATCTTTCATCTCATGAAAATTTCCTCAAATATATCCAAACAAATAATTACATGTGTTAGTTAAACTTTAAATATTTTCACCTAAACTCATTTTCATATCATAAAAACAATTTTTTTAAACATACGACTTCACTTTTTTTATTCCATGTCACCTTACAAAATATTATAATGTATTTTAAAAATTAAATTTTCAATTGGTAAATCCATTAATTTATTTAATATTTTATATGAAAATTATCTTCTAAAGGAAATAATTACATTTTTTTTATAATTACACATCTTATTCTCAACATTTATCATTAAACATAAAATATAATCATAATAAATTTATAAACCACAATTGAATAAAAATTAATCACATCATAGTTTCAATGCCATCACATTAGGTTTCTTTCAATTTTAGAATTTATATTATAAAATAATGTTACTCTATTTTAATTTATAATATTCACCCTAACAAAAACATAATTTATCAAATTAACCAAAAAATAACTACTGGCTTTGATACCACATATTACATCCTTTGGTTCTACTAAACACAACTAGTTTATGTGTTTAATTATAGTTACATGAAATTCATTTTTCATTAAAACAAAATTCGATATTTTTTTAAGACTCCCACTGAATTTTTTATTCTCATCAAACAGAAATATAAACAATAGAAATAAATTAATAAAGTATGGAGAGACTATTTTTTTCAAGGTTTTCCTGATCTGGTTATATCAATGGATAACATATCAATATTTTTTTTATATTAAATTAAATCACAATAACAATTTTTTGTGATAATAAATTTTAGTATAAGCTCATTTTTTGAATGCAAATCAATGGATTCATCATCTCTTTCACTCACTAAATCTCAATGGGGCTAAAATTTATATTATATAATCACAATTTAAACTCATATTAATATAAAATTGGGATCCAAAACCAAATTACAATGGTTTTTACATTACCCACTTTTCGTCATTTCTAGATCATCAAAGATAATCAAAACAATTATATCTTCCATTAATGGAATTCAATATAATTCAATGTAGTCAAACATCACTAAATAGAATTTTTTTAAATAAATCACTTGCTAATTTTCTAGTATATTATATCATGTATATAATATATTTTTCTTTAATGAAATAAATTATGTTATATACAGGGATATATTAATTTCGAATCCAAAATTGAAATTATAAATAACTTCCATGAACCCATATTTAAAATCCTACCATTTCATCATTACTAAAACAATATCTAATTTTTCTAATTAAACCATGTAATTAAATAGTGTATAAAAAACTGAAAAAGATAATTTAGAAACACAAGTCATTCAATATGTTTGAATACTCTTATCTCTAAAAGTCACAACAATATATCATTTATCACAACATGGAAGATAAATTTATTTTCTATTTTTCAATAATTTTAGAACTTTTCATATTGTGACACAAATATTCACATAATTATCTAATTTTAGTTCATAATGATACCAAATATTAAGAAAATCATATCCATATAAATTTATTATAGTCGATATATCACTGTGTTGTTTCTTTAATAATTGTGTGTTTTTATCTCATAGTGTGATAAATTATTACTATCATTGAATTCCTTACTAGTTTTTGTGTGACATAATCCACAATATTATAATATCTATTTTTGATGAACCATTCAAATTCACTAAAGACTCTTTATGAATTGATTAGTATGTCATGAAATGGCATGAGTGTCTAAAAATATAGAAATGTAAGAAAATTTAAGATTCTTCTAGGTGACTCTCCTATAAATATTTTATACCATACAAATGAGTAAGCATGTTTTCCAATGTTGGATTCTTACTCAATTCACAACCTGGCCCATTAGCTTGAAATATGATTTCACATTTTTTGATAAAAATGAAATATTTAAAGAAAATATGGAGCCATTTTAAATCCACTCCACATTCCATCACATATAAAAAACATCAAATCACTTCTATTTAATAAACAAAATCCTATAATTTCACCCTTTTTTGATACACGATAATTTCTTTTGCCTCACCATGCCGAGATATTTGGGATTAAAACATTAAAACCCCCATGTATTAATAATTAGGATCACTCAATTATAATGAATAGTATTATATAAAATCACTAATAATTTATTCTGTGTTTTCAAATTCAAGTGTTTAACATATATGTGAATCGGAAAAAATAACTTCATATATATCTGGTTTCTGTAATATAATGAAAATGCTCTTAGAATTCTATATAACAAACGTCATTCTTGTCTATAGATCATGGTTTGAGTGAATGTAAACCTATTAATGGATTAAGCAGGGAATACGAATCACATAGTTTTCAATGTTGGATCACATCATGTTTAAAATATTATGATCATTAGGGATTGTTAAAAATCATTCCCTTTTTCCCGAAAAAAATTCTAGTGAACAAATTATTTTAGGGGGAAGGCAGAAACTATTAATATATTTACATTTAGATCAAATGATGGTGGACCAAACCTCTTTTTTTAGAAAATAAAATATCCCTAATAACCACTCTTAAATATAACATAATTTATTATAATCATTTCATCAGGTTTTATCATCATTGGGAATCATATGTATATATTAAACATTTGGTGTTCATCACTGCCCATGTATGTATCAAATAGCCTACTCTTGATTTTTTTAATATATCTCCCCTTGGTACTTCTTTATTACTTATATATTGGAGGGGTGATAAGTTGGTCTTGGAGTTTTTCCGATTCCAAGACCATATTTATAACATTAAGGAAACAATATTGGGTCTTAAAAATGCACTTCAAACATTGTTGGACACATGAAAGAAAGGTTGGTAAATTGTGTTAACCCGAAACTCGATGTGTAACATATCAATTACTTTAATGAGGTATTTTAATTGAAGAGATGTACTAAAAATGTATAACTGGGATAATTTGATGTTGTGGAGGTATTATTGGGGGTTGAGAGTAGATATTTGTGGATTAGACACATGTTTGATTCAATATTCTTTTATAGACAAAATACCATTCAAAAACTGAAGATATTGTAGTGTGGTGGGGGGATTCATGAGGTTTAATTCATAGTCATGAAAATTTTCATCCCAATTAAGTGAAATTTTTTCATGAATGCCCTTATATAGAGATTATTGTACCATAATTTAATTGGAAACATCTTAATGTGACCCTAAGAATAGTTAGTTTGTGTTGTGGTTTTTCCCTAACACAGTGTATTGCACTATGACCTGCTGGTCCACACCAAAATGGTACCCTAATTTGGTGAACTGTAACTTAACCCATCTGATCACAGTGTTACCTATATTCTTCCTAATTTTTTTAAATTTTGATTAAAAATATTTAAGTTATTAGATCCTCTTAAATGATTGTATATCATTCAATCATTTGAATGAATCATCTTTTTACCTATCACCTTTAATTCATCTCCCTCTGAAGGTCCTTCTCATTATTTCATGGTCTATTCATATAGATATATTTTTTAAGTATTATTCATGATAAGGGACCATCATTATCCTATGTCAATTTCTAGTATTGTCCCTATATTAGTTATTTTAAATTAAAATCTCCATTTTTATGGGGTTTCTTAGGAATATAAATTTATTCTCCCAATGATGATATCTGGCCATTAAATTAGATGATAAGGATCTAACATATACCACTTAGGTTTATACTAATCATGCATTATGGTTTTTATGATTTTCCAAATCGGGTTTGTTTATTGTGAGAGAAAACCATGTGTACACGACCTTGTTTGATTCAGAATTATTTATCTGGCTCACTATGATGTTTGTGAGACTAACTATAGTGGGGAGATGTCTATGGAATGTCATATATCGATTAAATGGTAAATTATGACCACAATCATATATCTCATGGGTTACTATATCTTATTATAAGTATTTGGGGGTTTCCATAAACATATAATTATTATGGTAATTATATTTTTTGGTTGATAGTGACTTCCAATATGAGGTTGGGAGATGTTTATCAGTGTTAATAGAACTGATCCGAGCTCACTCAGATCATACAGATAGTATATTTGTTTTATCATGATCGACACTGGGGTTGTGTTTGTTTTTTGTACATACATGGGAGGTTTGATTGTGCACATATTTTCTTAGCGAATCCGATATATTATTGTGTATTGGAGTGATGATATTGATGATCAAACACATATATGGATTGATAATTTATAATATCATAACGACACCATCAAATGGAGACCATCCTATTAAGTTAATTAATAATTATATGTGATGACCTCAATTTCATTCCTTCAATTAGACATGGTTTGTAGATTATAACCAATGGTATAAATAGAATCAAAATTATTGGAGGCATTACCACCCAAAAACAAAAAAAAAAGCTTCATCGGATCAGATATCAACCACCAAAAAATCCTTCCTATAAATAAAAAATGATATCAAATCATCCCAACATTCATGAGTAATATCAATTAAATATACATTAGAGTCTCTAATAATAGTATAAATAAGTAAATATTAGGGAAGAAACTCAACAACATATCAAATTTTCAATCTATTAATTTCCAAATTGGTACCCTTAGTCATCCTAGAGACCTGGAAAACAATTTACATATATGTAGGTTGAGTATTACATGAAGATTTACTAGTATCATACTGAATATATATCATAAATATTTTAAAATAATGTAATAATTCTCTCATTGACAAACAAAATAACCAATAAGCACCTAAATGAGTCAACTATAAAATCCCTACCTTACTAAGTCTCCCTCACTAAATAATGCATTCTAGAGTAATAATAAAGAGTAGAAACAAAAAAAGTAAAGGATACCTATAAATGAATCCCCTACTTATTTACCACCCTCACCCAAAGATAAAAAAATACATTTCTCCAATCCCTTACATGTCCACTAATTACGACACCAACCATATATCACATATCATGGCACTGAACACATATAAAATCGCATAGAACCAATGACATATCACATCATGTGGCACCAAATTCATATCTCATTGAGAAGAAGGTTATCATGAATTCATAGGAAATAAAATTTTTTCTCTAATCTGATTATACATGACCCCCATTGCATATCTCTTCATCCAGCACTAGTTCCACAAGAAGCTGCATGTGAATGGAGGGCATTGGAGAGGGGGTATTCATACTTTTTTATCATCCCCATACAAGATGCTAGGTAAAATACACCTAGGTTATCATGTGTTTTTTCATATTTTCTGTCATTGGTGTGGTGTCTGAGAAAACATAATGATATATTGGTATATAATAGAATCACACAAGACCAATCTTATTTATTAACACAAGAAACACTGTGAAAACCATCACCATAACTCTTCATAAATAACACCACCAAACTCTACATATAATATTAAACAAAAAACCAATATCATAATATTAAGGGTGATATCCTAGAATCCATTTCATATTATTTTATTTAAAAACATAGGACCCATGATTTATCCATTTAATAAATAATTTAAATTTACAACAATTAATTCATTATCACTTACCACATTATAATATATATCAATATTTTCCCATTACTATAATACTACAACAAATAAACAACCACATTAAACTACCGTATAAGAACCATGTCCACCATGTTTTATATAACTAACGCCACAGACGCTCACAGAACAAAGGAAACCAAGCCAGACACAATAAGGCCACCAAACTGTGGACAACAATTCAATCATAGGACATTCATTTTAAATATAGACATTTAATTTAATTTCTATTAAATTTAATAATTGAAATGGTATTATCAAATCATTTATACTATACAAGGGATTGTTATATAACAATAATACAACATAATACAATATCATAGAAAAATGTAATCTTCGGGTGAATCATGCAATTGCCCAGTATTTTATAAGTCAAATTTCATATATTCATTCATCCAATTCATAATATTCAAAAAAAATGAATAAAAACATTATAAAACTATCATTTCCAAAAAAAATATAAACAAAACATGAATCTCATTCCACAAATGAAGGGTCAATGTTTTTTGAGAATTAATGGATGAACATGAATTTCCCACCATAAAAGAAAAACTATTAGAACCTGATCATGATGAATTTATATTAGTCATTTCATGATTCCCAACCCTAAATGAATGATCTCAACATAAATAAAATCATGGAAGGAGTAAAATTTGAAGAATTGGAAAGATATGGGAAAATAATATTACCAAGATTTATGAGGCTTCAATCTAGAAAAAAATGTGGTTTTAAAATGCATATGAGGTATGGTTGTATTGAAAGAAGAGTTCAAAAGAAAGACTAGTCTTTGGGAAAAGAATTATAATTGATCCAAGGAATCTACGAAACCCCTTTTATAGAGGGGGATTCATAGGCCTCATCATGAGGAGAGGTTTTCAAAATTTCAGTGGTGTTTATTACTAAAAGTTTGAACTGGAATTAAATATTTGAATCTATGATTTAATATAAATTTACAAAACATTATTAACCTCCACTATGGACTTTTCTATGGTGTGGTCCAAGGAATTTTTTAAAAGACACACTTTCCATGATTAGCCATTATGGATTGGTACCCATTGCTTGATTTTTTCCCCCGTAGCATTCCCACCACCATTACATAGTTTCCACTAGATCTCATAATACATAGGTGATTTATAAATATATTACCCACAATGGGACTAAACATATTACCTATTTACATGGGACCCCCACCCCCCACTAACATGTCCACTATGAAATCTAGACATTATTTTTGACTAGATAAGGTGAAATGAACACCACATGGACCACTCAAAACACCAAAGGGTTAACGCCATTCATATAAATTGGTTAACCAATATACTCAACCCCAAACTATTCACACCAATCCTACTCCCTTATTGTGGTGAGATTCAAAAGTAAAAACCCCCACCTTTATAATATCAAATGTCTCAAAACTCCCTCTCAACATCATCGATCCGTAAAAATATGTAAACATATTTTTTAAGAATATCACCCCTCATATTAGATTAATCTCAAACAATTTTAATCCTCATCTATCAATAAAAAACAAAATAAGGATGAAAAGGAGGGAAAGTGTCTAAGAAAATATCCTAGTAGATACCTTTGAAGGTTCTTCTTACAACCCAAGTGAAAACAACAACAAACCATTTCCAATAATAGAAAAATCGAAATTCCATAAACTATAACAACATAGTGTTACAACACCAAAAGAATAAAAATCCTAAATAAAGTCCAAAAAAACATCATACAGAGCACAAATCTATGTATAACATTCCCACGAACTCTCATCTAAGTCACTAAGATTCTGATGTTCAATAATAAAACAGATAAATCACCCATGAAAAAACATCTATTGATGGTCGTAGATATCAAATGGTCCCTTCATGAATACTACGTCATCATTGATATCCAAATCTCCCTAGTTAATGACATGGTAGTCATCATGAATAAATTAATATATCCAAGACTTCTTGGAAACACCAAGAATATTTTCAATCAATGTTTTGAGCAAAAACTAATACACCACCATTCCAACAAACTACAACACCTTAAAAGGACTAACAAACTTGACAGAAATTTCCCAACCCTAACAAAACCTCCACTTCCACCGATAAGGGGAAACCCACAATTAAATATTTTCTTTAAAAAAAACTCCTGAAGGCTTTTTCCATGATCAAAATATGCATTTTTATGGTACTAAACTACCTTATAACACTATAAAACCATAAAAATATTTTTCTTTCATTCTCTACACCACATCAAGGATAAGAACTAATAAATCCACAACCACTGTACAACACAATAAATAATTTAAAAAAGTTCTTTAAAATTTCAGAAATCATTTATGTAAAATGGATGATTGATGGTTATTGTTATTTATAAACTCAAGAAATAATATGTTCTCCCCATATAGACCATTAAAATTTAATATGCATATATACAACATATCCTCAAGTTTTCTTATGGTTAATTCTATTTGTCTCACTACTTGGGGATGGAAATCCATGCAATTGAGAAAATAAATCCTAAATAATGTTGTAATTATATCAAAACTCAAATGTTTAAGAGAATATAACAATCATATATAATGGTGTCGAGAACCCATTGAAGTCAAATTACTTAATATCCCTAATTCCTCATGGGAGAATACAAAAAATAGACTCCCTATTCTACATAAAATTCTATGAATACATTAGTCATTCTATAGTCACCCAAAATACATCACATTTACTCTAGAATATTGATAAACTATCAACGAAATCTATCAATACATCCTCCCACTTCCACTAATGTATATCCAAGGGCTGTGAAAACCCACCAGTCAAACGGTTCTTGTCGTTAAACTAATGAAAACCCCAACATTGGTCAGTGATATCATCCACTATCATATTCATCACAAAACACATAAGTGATCTCTTAAATCCATGATATATATTAGACACACACTGATTAACCAATAGGGAGACCTACAAAACATAGTGATAACTCTATTGTGATTTATCAGTGGAATGAATAAATTCTCTTAAAACATCATCCAATTTAAACTATACTAAAAACAATATATGAAGAATCACAATGAATGAAATGGTCTCGTGTCACCTCTTTCATTAATCATAGATATGATAACAACTTTTAAAAACCCATAAATTTCATACATTAATTTTAAAGTCAAAATATTTCATCAATAGAATTTTAAATATAATTACTCATACATAGCATCGAGAGATTAACAAATTCATTATTCTAATAAATGAAGAACAAAATAAGTGACTATTTATAAAAAATTAAGGAACCTATACTGATGGAATAGTGACCTTAGTGTTAGAATATTAACATGAGAATTTGTAATATAAATTCATCTAATAGAATATGATCATCACCTATGAATGTATAAATAAAATTTCTATATCTTATAAATGAAAATATGATATAATTATATCATAGTGTTTCTAAATAATTGTTTTAAAAATGTTAATTTATGTGTTGGTATTTTTTTGAACCATACACTTTTTCTATTATATAACAATTTAATATAAAATATATTTTCATTAAATAGATTCAAAAAAATAATATTTTTTTATTGAATATAATATAATTTTATGAGACCTTATGTAGTTTTTCTATAGTTCATAAAATTGGTATTTCTCAAATAAATAACAATTTGAATAAAAAATGAAATTTACCATATTTATAGAAATATTTATATAATGGAATTGATTTTTTAATTCTAAAAATCTAAAAATAGTTAGGATAATTTTTTTTTCTAAAATAGATGAATTTTTATTGGATAGTTATATACTTTAATTTATAGTATTTAAAATTATATGTTAAATACATGAATTTATGAGTTATTTTTTATATATGGATATAATAAGTTTTATTATCTCAAAATAGTGTTCTGAATTTACTATATTTTGACATAGGAATGAATAATATAGATATTATTGATCCAAAATAAAAAAATAAAGAATAAATTAACCAAAAACACCCCTCTCCTCTACTCTAAATACCAACACCGCCACCTCTTCTCCTCACCATTTCAAATCCATGTAGATTACCTGAATTTTCCCAAATTAGCTTTCGAAGACTCTTAATCATGTTCAATATCTTTGGGTATCAATAAAAACCCAAACCCAATTACCTTAACGAGGTTCTCAAGGAGAAGAAATTCAATGGGTAAAGTCATCTTTCACTGTCGTTTAATTTCTTATTCTCTCCTCCCCTCCCCTATGAAAAATTTCACGATAATTCAAGAATATTATTAATACAATTATATTCTTATGTTTATATAGTATATATCATAAAAAATCTTATACTATTCTTTTTTTCTAAATATTCATACATCATTCATGATGCATCAATTTTCTGCCTTCACGGAAGATGCATATTCATTTTACATTAACAACTATACAGATAGTTGTAAAACCATAATTATGGTAAAATAATATTTTATTATACATTATATAACATTTATAATGTTTTAAACCAATATATAAGTATAATATTAAAGAATATAATATAATATCCTGATGGTTTTAAAAAATTCAAAAATAAATTAAATCATTTTCAATAATGGTTTATATAATGAATCATAATAATACCATAAAACCAAGTGATATATAGGACCATTTAAACATATTATATTCTCTAATGAAATATAATTTCAATTCTAGAAAATTATTATTATATTACATGAAATACCACACTTTTATACAAGTGAACCAATAATGAAAACCAAGCCAACAAACACTCCAGAAATGATAGAATTGAACCCTATAACTTATCAAAATGGACATAAATAAACATGATAAAATAAATTTATAATATATTCTATATATATTATTTCATGAAACTATTTTTATTATCCATGAAACTAAAGTGTTCAATGCATTCATACATAAGGTAAGGGAATTATAGAACCCAACTCCTTTTCTTTATGTTATTCTCCTCCCTGCAAAATTTCAGGGTGGATGTGCTTTTAATATTCCAAAAATAAAATTTCATTTTTTATACCCATTTATTTTAGGGGATATTAATATTTTCATTATGATTTTATGAAAAATAAAATATTTTCAAAAATAAAATTTCATTCCAAAACACTTTTGGACATTGCTTCTATTGTTCCTTCTTTGGTAAAGAGTCATAAATCTTATACCAAATATGTTTCTCCATTTTAGTTATGAACACAATGTTTATAAATTATTTGTGAAATATCTTGGAAATTCATTACTTTATATGTCTTATATCATGAATTTTATTTATATACATTCTATGTGCCATGAAAGATTTTTTAAATTTTATGATGTTATTGGGTTCGATGAAAATTATAAAGTGCTCTAATGCATTGGGTATTGTGATATATATCATGGAAAAATTTGATAAATGTGTGAACATGAATCTAGAAGCATCCATAATGATGATTATATGTTTATTCTCATATGTTATGTGTGAATATGACGATACCTTTTTCACAAATATGTGTTGTATATGGCTACTAAAACATGATGTTTCATTTTTATGCATTGTCATATTCAATGCCTTTTTCTAATTATTACTCTCATTATTATGATGATGAACCAGTTATTATTTTATGTTGATTATTATTAATATCAACCACATTATATTGACTCATTTCTTTATTTATCATCTTACTTGGCTTTTATATCACCCATTTCATCGATGTAGATCCCTGAGTGATTACTATTACAAAATAGAACCTGATATTTTAATTATAAAGATGGAGGATTTAAAAAAGTTTGTATGTTTTGTTTTTCAAAATTTGAATATTCATAATTCTCCCAATACACTAAACCATTGGATCATAATTTTGTAATTCTACTTTAGTTTTTATCTTTAACATGATTTACAAGTTATGTAAAAAAATTATGGGCCTCTATAATTGTTATCCGAAAATGGTTTATTTAATTTGAGAATTAGGATTAGAGAACATTATTGAAAACCATTATTATGAGGTATGGTATATTTAATCACCGAAAAAATTTCATAAAAATAATGAACATAAGGTCCAAAAAAGATATTCCATTAGGGTTAATTTCAATAATGAAGAAATTATTTATTCATGACTTGTTGTCTAATGTTTTTTCTTCAAACCATTTATTTTGTACAAAATGGTTAGAACATGGTTAAACCTAGTCAACTACCCATATGAAGAATAATTGAGATATTTACAAAACAACATCATCAATTCATTGGGATGTGGAGTCAAAATGTCATGGTGATGCATACCTAGTTTTCTCTGGCTATGAATAATAACTTAAATAATGTAGAATGTCCACCTTCACCTAAGAGGGAGAAACATTCTATATAAAATTTCAGGTTGAAATGACCACAAAATTTAGTGGATCTTCTAATCCACATGGTATCAGAATGACGGATGATGTAATGGATAAGATATTTTCTATTCTCCACTATTCTGAGAGGGATAAGGTGACTCTAGTAGTGAATCATTTATATTGTGGTCAATCAATGTTGGGTGTTTATTAATAATAACATGTAGATGGATTAAATTGAAAATATAGTGTGGGAATACATTGTAAAAATATATATAGACATTTATTTCACCCAAAATATTATCATAAAGTTGAACATTGAACTTATAGAGATGAAAAAAAGAAGGTAAACCTATCATGGATTACAAAGAAAATTTCACATGGCTTGTGAGGAACTCCTGGAGTTTTTTGTCAACAATTATAGAAAAATAGATAGATTATTTAGTGGTTTAAAACCACACATTAGAAAGGCTCTATCTATTGGAGTATTTGGTATTCATAAATAATTGTTTTGATGTTTTCTCATTACATAGACGGGGTTTAGAGAATGGTTACATGGCTATGGAGATAAGATAAGTTAGATGGAGATTCAAGTTGTATGATCTAAGGACAATGTAAGAAAAAATATAAAAACCCAAATTGTCAAAAAGTTCGGAATTAGAATAATAATAATAGTCTCAAAGGGATGGGGAAATAGTTCAAGTGCGGAAGAGAATTCCATAAAGATCATAAATGTTTAACATATATAATGAAGTTAGACAATATGATGGAGGAATGAAATGAAACAACCTTGTTTTCAATGTTACCGTTGATGTGAGTAAGAGATCTTTGAAATACAGTGTACAAAATCTCGATTCCTTGAGGGTAATCAGAATCATAAGTCAATAAACCCAAAAGAAAATGGTAAATCTTCTTCTATCGCTAATGGTAAAGTGGAGGGGAAAATTAATTCAAAAAAGGCATATGTCATATTCACTCAATAATGGAAAAGGTCTTACTTGATTCAGGTTATATTAATTCCATTATATAATAAAAGATTTCACTATCTATTTAATCGAATCCCTGACAGCTTTGCATAGGTGTATCCAGAAAAACATTTAGTTGTGTGTTCTTTTCAACCCAAGTGTTTGAATAATCTCATTTTGGTGTATGTGGGAATATTCTTCCAGTGAATCTCATGATACTTCCCAAGCTGTAATTCGATACTATGAAAGATATGGATAGGATCTATATATATAAATTCAACATCAGCTATTTGTACAAGTAAATATCTTTTCACATTATGAACCATCCCATGATCCTCTACAAATTCAAGGAAAATCATGAATCCCATTTGGAAAATACCTCAACGGTGTGGTTGTTGATTCCCTATGCATCATACCTCACTCAAATAGTTGAATAAATGGAATTAATCAACCTAGATGAAATTCTCATTATGATGTAATCCAATGATTAATCTCCAAAAGTGTAAACCAGAAATCACATATATCTTGTGTTAGTGTTCTCCTAGAGCTACTTCTATCTCAATATTCCCCTTCACGATGGCCATGTCTGAACTAGAGGATTTAAATTAGTGGATGCATGAGAATTCAGAAAAAGGGTTCATATAGTCTACTGACATTACCTTGTGGGGAGATAGTTCTATTTGAGATGAAAAATGATAGATCAGTGTGGCTTTGTATCGATTTTTGGGATCTAAACAAGATCACCATAGAGAACAAGAAATATATTCCTAGTATTGATGAGTTATTATATCAACTACGAGGATCTCGATACTTCTCAATTATGGATTTTTTATAGATATCATCAACTGAAGGGGATAAAGGAATTTATTCATAAGATTTATTTCCATGCAATGTATGGGAACTATGAGATTCTATGTACTTTTAGGTGTGACTTTTGGGTGTGGTAATTTGCATTCCGGGGACATGTGATTTCAGGTGAGAGAACATCTTTGTAATCTATAAAAAATTCAAATGAGGAATGGATCATAACATCTATCGTCATA
Organism: Viscum album; assembly: GCA_963277665.1. Classification (NCBI taxonomy): domain Eukaryota; kingdom Viridiplantae; phylum Streptophyta; class Magnoliopsida; order Santalales; family Viscaceae; genus Viscum; species Viscum album. Next base: position 1,994,142,460 of record OY728125.1, on the reverse strand, counting down.
AATATCCATAGTTTTCATCGATTTCTAATGTACTACCTATGTTTTGTGAGAAATTTCTTATGATTGTCTCTCCTATTAACTATGTTATCTAGGAAAGGGTTAATGTATGTCTACATAGAATAATGTGGGGAAAAATTCTAGGATATAATGAAGTTCATGACCACTATACATGTACTCCCATTCGAAAATGTGGAGAATTGTTTTCATATATAGTGATTATTAGAAGAAATTATTATGTTCGGTACTCATGAAATATGAAAATGTGATATCCTAATACATAATAAAGGTGAAAATCCATGTGAAATATAATCTGATGCATTATATGGGGATTGGAACTATGGTTTTTTCCATGAAAATCGGGGGTTCTACCTCTATGGTGAGAAGTGTGACATTTATACTTATCACAACAACCTATAGTATCCATTCACCCAAATTGAGAAAAACATACGTCAATGGATATGGTTAGAACTGATTAGGGACTTTGATTTCTATATTCAATATCATCATAGAATGGTGAACAAGGTAGATTAGGGTATTAGCAGAAAATAACCAACTACTCTCTCTAACATGTATATTCATAAAGAATATATCTTCATGGATATTTAAAGGATGAATTTAGAAATTATGACAACATGGAATATATCAATCATTCCCCAAATTATTTCATATCCATCTATCAAATACAATATTAAAGAGGCACAAATTGATGATCATGAGTTACAAAATACGGTGAATATATTTACAGAAGAAAAACTTCATGATTTTCGCATTGATGATGGTAGTGTGATTTGATTTGGGGTGAGTTTGTTTGTTCTTTCATCACCTGAAATAATGAATTTTCTATTTGATGATGAAAATATATTACCATTATCCATCAATCCAAAAATTAGCATTGTATAACATAATAATCAAGAACTTTTTTGGTGAGGAAACCTGAGTAAATAGATTCGGGTGTATATATCAAGGTTCTAACGAAGAAAAATAAATACCCAAAAGTATTATATAACCAATTCCTATATCCATTGTAAATTGGATAACATCAATATAGAATTTTTCACTAGACTCTTGAAGATATCCAACCGAAATAATGTGATATGGGTTGTAGGGGATAATCTCACCAAGACTATCCAATTTATCGATATTGAGGAAGATTTATCACCTAAAAAATATTCCATGATATATGTGAAGGAAGTGGTGAGGGTATATGGTGTTCTACTTTTCATAATAACTGATCATGATCTAAGGATCACAGTTAAATTCTAGATAAGTCTTAAATATGTTTTGAGTACTAAATTGAATTTCATCAAAGACTCACCCCCCCCCCCACCAAACTGATAGCCAATCTAAAAGGACTTTAAAGACACCTTTGGATATGTTATGAGAATGTTAAATGGATTCAAAAGGTGTATTGTATTATCATCTCCCATTGTTTGAGTTTTCATTCAAAAAAATGTCTAAATGAGTATTCGTATGGATCTATATGAATCTATATATTGAAAGAGATGAGGAACTCCAACCTGCTGGGATGATGTTCGATAATGAAATCTACATATACTTTATCTTGTTCAAGAGATAGTAGTGAATGTTTAAGCCATCCAATAACATATAAAGATTTTTACGAGTTGCAAATAGTTCTATTCTAACAACCATCAAGGGAACATAAATTTTTATGATTGAGATAAATTTTCCATTTAATATCGCCATTGGAAAGAGTAATGTGATTTGGAAAGAAATGGATTCTTATCCCTAGTAATATTGTCCAATTTAATTTGATTGATCACATAGGAGTAGCGGTGTATCAACATTTACTTCCTCAAAATACAAATCAAGTTAATAACATGTTCAATGTATCTCTCTTAAGGGGGTATATACATATCCCTTTTCATATAGAGAATTTGGAGGTGTTAAAATTGGAGAAGACCTCTCGTATGAAGAGAAGATAATAAATATCATTAATCGAGAAGAAAACCCCCCTGTATAAAGATATCTCATATTTTACAAGTCTTGTGGAGTAATTTTATGTATGATGTGGTGACATGGGAACCAGAAGAAGCAACTAATTAGAATTACCCTCACATGTTTTTACCTTAGTATGTAAAACAAAATTTCATGTGTGAATTTTCAATGGTGGGGGAAGAATGATACCACCCAAACATTTATCAATAGAATTTTCCTTCTTATAATTACATATACATATTATAAAGATTTAAATAAATAAATTATTAACATAAAAGAAGAATAAAATAATTGATATTTATATATATTAAATAACCTATAATGATGGAATTGTAACGTAACTGTTGAGGTAGTTTGATAAACATTAGGAATAGAAATCTGGAAAATATAATAGTATCCTCATCAATTAATGTGTAAATATATTTTATATATCATATAAATAAAAATGTGATATAATTTTATCATGGTGTGAGTAAATAAATATTTTAAAATGATACATTAAGTGTTGGTTTTCTTGTAAACAAATTTGTTTATTTACATTTTTATATCAATTTAAATGAAAATTTATTAACATAAAATAGATTGATAAATTGATATTTTTTATAAAAATATAATATTATTTAATGAGACATAAATTAATTTTTCAGAATTTCAAAAAGTAAATTATAATAACAAAATAGTTATTTTCCAAATAAAATATTCTTTTATTTAAAAATCAAATTCATAAAATTAAGAAACTTATTTTAGTATAATATGGTCTATTTTTGAATTATACAGTCTAGAAAATATCTTCGGTGATTTTTTGGTATTTTTTATAAATAAATGAATTTTTATTGAATAGATTAATAATGTAATTTATGATATTTAACATTTTTAGTTAAATACATAGATTTTTTAGTCATTACTGATGTATAAATGATGTATGCACCATTATCCAGAAATATATGTCTCTATTTATTTTATTTAGTCTTGGGAATCAGTGCTATTGATAGTCCTGAACCAGAATAATACACTAATGAATAAAATAGTCATAAAACACCCCTCTCCTCCCCTATAATTACCACCCATATTCACCTCCCCTATTCACCCCTAATAATACTATAATATTGTATAAATTTTTGTCATTTCATTTCCCAAGAATCTTATTCATGTCAATGAGCTTCTATTCTCAATAAAAGACGAAACCTAGGTTCCTTAAGTAGGTTCTAAAGAAGAAGTAATTCAAGAGGTCAAATCCTCTTTTTTTCTTTTAATTTATTCTTTTATCGTATTTTTTACTCATGCACCCTTTCAAAAGACTCCTAATAGCTATATTATATTTTGAATAATTTTATTTTATTTCATTAATGGAAATTCAATCATAAAAACATGTGTTCTCGCCTTTTATTCTAGTAATGATAACATCACATGTGGTGTGTCGATTCACCGCCTTCATGGAAAATGAGTTTCCATTTTCAATTACTTCATTCTACGATGGTCATAAAATAATTGTTATTGTTAAATAATATTTTATTATATAGATAATAATTTATGTAATGTATTGAAGCTAATATTTAATCTTGATTTTAAATAAAGTGATATAAGTTCATGATGGTGGTAAAAAATACAAAAATAAATTAAATATTCATTATTGACGTTTTATATGATGAATCATCCTCATTACATACATAAAAATGATATATAATTCCATTTAATCTTTTATAAATTCTTTTATAACAAATAATTTCAACTATGTAGAATTATTCTCATTTTACAGGAAATTACAGACTCGTATACAAGCAAACTAATCCTGAAATTCAAAAAATTGACACTCTCAGAATGACAATATTGAACATTATAAATCCTAAAAATGGCCATAAAATAACTTACTAAAGGACATGTATAATAGGTTATATATTTACTAATTAATTAATCTAATTTTATTAACCCGGATATTAAATGGAAGATATAATATTGGAATATGTTAAAGTGATTTTTGAACCCATATTATTTTCTTTGGGATATTCCTATTTCATAAAAAATATCATTGTGGATAGTATATTTATATTACTAAACTATAATTTCAATATTTTTCCAATTTTATTTTATGTTATATTCATGTTTTTATTCTTATTTTATGAAAAAACAAATATTTAAAAAAAACACTTCTTTCCAAATTAATTTTTTACATATCATGAGTTGTTTCTTCATCACATAAGAATGATGTATCTTATACAAATTATATTTTCAATTTTCATTTGAGAACACCATGTTTATTAATGATTAAATAAATCACTATGAAACAAATAAATTTATTTGGGTTACTTTCTGAGTTTGATTGATATATGTTCTATGTCTCAATATGATTATGTAAATGTTATATTGTGATGGGTGCAACTAAAAATATATTGTGATCCAATGCATTGATTAATGTAAATAATCTCATGAGATAATGTAATATATTAATGAATTTTGGTCTTGTATTTTTCAAAATGATTATGTTATGCTTATTCTCTTACGTTATGCATGAACATTGTGCTAACTTTTTCACACCTATGTGTGGTATTTGACCACTATGAGATGATGTTTCTCTTTTATAAATTTCTACATTCCATTCCATTATCTAATTATTCCTCAAATTATTATGATTAAGATCCTATTATTATGTTATGATGATGATAGTTATGGTCACCCATTTATATTTATTCATTTCCATTTTTTTTACTCTTTTGACATTTCATCTCACCCCTTTTATTGACGTATTTCATCATGTGATTACTTATACTACGAATAATGTGAGATTTTTATGATAAACTGGGAGGATTTAAATAAATATTTAACTTTATTTTCATCCAAATTATGAATAGTACTAATTTTACAAAGTCCCTAAAACTTTGGATACTAGTTTTTAACTCTATTACTTTTTTAATCATTAAAATTATGTAATAGTTATATAAGAAATGTACGGTTTCAATTTAAATATTATATCTTATTAATTTAAATACAAATTAAATATTAATATGATCCATGATATAATTGAAACGTTTTTTTCTCTTTGGAAATATTGATATATGAGGAAATAATATACAAATGATTTACATAATTTATCCTCAGGTTCTTTATAACTAGAACCACTCTTATACAAAACATATATACAAAAATTTAAAACCCTATGGAACTTAATCATAGGAAAGGGTAAATTAAAATGCTCAGTAAGTATAAATATTAGAGATATAAATCATTGATTATATGATAATTATAAGGGTATGAGAATATCCTCTTAAAATTATGAACTCATATATACCAATTCATTGATCATAATGTGAAACATGGCATAAAGTTCTACTAATAAAAATACATAATACATGAGGGTTTGGAATCATCAATAATCAATAATAATCCTTAAAAAAATTAAGGATAATATTTATATTTCCATAATTCATATAAATGTAGAAAATCATGTGGATATTCATGGATCACTAACAAGACTGTCATAAGGGATGTGGTTTACTCCCCATTTCATCAATTACATGGTCATGGTTCACTCTTAAGAGTATCTTATTAGATAAAGTCCCATAATGAAAAGTTCTCACTCCCCATTCCCTTACATACTATCTCATGATATATCCTTATTTACCCAAATTATTATAGATCAATATAATTCTAGGCCCATTCATCGTGTAATGAAAACTATACCTATATGTCCCATAATGTCATAAAACATTTATGATTTCATCAAATCATAACACATGGAAAAGATATGGGTTTTATAAAAATTTTATAATCATCAACAACGGAAGTAAATAATAATGTTGGTATCATTGGACCATATCCTATTTATATCATCTTAAGTATATTTTGGAGTATTTTTGATAAAAATAAATTAAAAAGGATACTATAACTTTTCTTGAAAAAGACACCCTTTTAATTTGAAATTAATTATTTTAGATATAAAAGTTTCCAAAATATTATATAAAAATATGATTTTGGAAGAATGGATGAAACATATGGTGCAATTTTTTAATAAAATAGTATTCAATATAGTTGAGAAATATACGAAATTTGGTATTTTAAAATAATAAAAATATATTTCACGTTTTTGGTAAAATGTCAAAAGTTCCAAATTTTCAAAATGATATTATTGTTTATTTTAAAAAATTGAATGAATGGTAAAATTTAGTCAAAATGATTTAAAATTAACTTTTTTTAATATTATAATAAGTACTGATAACATATTATAGAAAATATAGACATGGAAAGAAGTATTCCCAACAAAAGTATAAAATAAGGTTAGTTTCACTTAAAAAGATTACTACGGTCTCTAATGTAATGAAAGAGATTACATTAAATGGAAAAAATGAAATATAGATAGATAGATACTCTATAATAGAATTCATAATAATTTTTATCGATGGATAATATATTTTAATCATCAATAAATTTAATTATAAATAATCTCTACCAAAATGAGATTTTAATGTAAACCCTTACCGAAATTTTTTCTTTCTTCATAACCACTATAACCTATAGTATATTAAATTAAAATTTTATTAAAATTTTATAGTAATATTATTATAATACCAAATAAAACACTATATGGTTTGTTTATAACATCTTAACATTAGTTCCTTAATAATATTTCAATATCATTATAATTTCAGGCATAAGGTGCTTCATTTTTCTTGTATGTTTCTATTCGGTGGTTATGCTCTATGCAGTTTGATCAAAGTAACCTCATATCACTTATTATAATAAATATATAAATATAATATATATTCATTATATAAATCAATATATCCCTTTATATAATGTGGTAATTATGAATTAATTTCATGAAAATGTAAAGACGGTCGTTCATGCGTACACATTAGTGATGTTTCCATTTTTTGATGGATGAAATGGAAGGGTGATCAATATTAATAAAAAATTAAATAATAATCATTATTAAATAAATCTAACAAAATAAATAACCCAGAATAATTGTGATGGAAAATTAATCACATAACAACATTATAGTGGTAGTCCACACATATTCACTAGCGATGATTTCATCTTCAATTTGATTGAGAAGAGCTGGTAAATGGTTGTTAAATAATAATAATAACTTATAAATATATTTATAATACTTATGTAAATATTTATATATATAAGAAAAATTTATATTAATTTTATAAAGAGATAATATTGAAATATCTTTGTTAGGATCTGTACCGCTCCATTGATAAACGTCCATTGGATTACACATTAAGTCTTAGGAGAATAAAAAGAGATCAAACATGAATGGTATTTTTCTATGATGTTTTTATTAGTATGTATTTTTCTAAAATATAATGTTAAAATTATGTGAATATTGGTGTAGAATAGGTGAAATTTTATAAATGAGGGGAGGGATGCATATGGAATTTCATAAAATATGTCGACGATAAAATATCACATTAAATAGTAAGTGGATAAAAATTACAAGGGATTACATTTTAGGTATAACATGGGGTTTAAATATACTCTTATATGAATAATTTTATAAGTTTTTTGGGGAAATACTACCCTTAGATCATTCTATATCCCTCTAATAAACTTTTTTAACCATAACCACGGTAATAAAAATCTACCATAGTTACTATTCTATATGAAAAAAATAGTTGATCCTTTTATATTATACTAATTAATCTGATATAAAATATGGACTTCATTTTATCATATATAACTTGTTTAATCTGTCAAATTTATTTTTAAATAAGTACACAACTCACAATGATAACTCATTCTACCTAAATTATTCTTTATGCATAAAACATAATTTATGTGTATTGAATTCCTAGTAAAAACCTTAAAAATTATAAAATATATGAATGAATATATAATCTAAAATTAAAAAAAAACATCAATAGTGATAAATTTAATTTACTATAATGGAGACACATTGGGTATATAATAATCGGTTTCGTAAAAACTAGTTTTTAAACCCTAAATGAATATGTATCAAAATCATGTATAATGATCATTAATAATTTATTAATTAGATTAATTGAAAATAAATTATTCTAAAGTTACATTATGATAAAATTAAAAACAAATTAGATCTTTTATTTAGAATAAATTACAGTTTTATATATTAATATATATAAATTTTATTTTGTTATAAATTTACATAATTAATCATTGTGATGAAATAACTATCTTTTTATAGACTACATATCAAATTAGAGGAAATTAAGTATCGTAAATTTTAATGATTTTTAAAAATATATATATATTTAATGATTGGTGGTAACATTATTAGTGTTTCCTATAAATTATGAATTAGAAATGATAGTATTTTAAAAAATTATATTCATATAAAAATAGTTTGTAATTATATTTAAAAAATTTAATTGAAATTTACAATTGAAATGTAAATATACTAAAATGTGTAAAAAATTTATTTATAATGTCATTATTAGTCTATGTTTATTTTTTTAATTTTTTATTTGCAAAAAAAAATTATTTTTATTTGAATATTATAAAATTCTAATTTAATAAATAAAATGAATTTTGTTAAACTACTATTATATAATAATATAATTTAAATTATTGAATGATTCTTATTAGAAAAAAAATTATTTTATCATTGAATTTATGATTTTAAAAAATAATATTTTTAATTTATAGTCTATTATATGAAATTTTAGAACATAAGTTATATTATTCAAAAATAATTCTATACATTTTACATTTTCATATTAAATTTAAAATTTTCCACCTATATATGTTGAATATATTCTAATAAATTACCTTCTAGTTTCATAATGTGAAAATTATCTTTGGATTCACTTTTGGTATTTTTATAAAGTTATAGATATTTATATAAATGTTAAAAATTTATATTTTTTCCCAGAAAAGAAATTTTGTTGCTTTATCAGTATAAAATAAAGGCAAAAAATTCTATTAAACATCTTAATTAATAAAATATATATTTATTTAATATTTTTATGCATTTAAATTCTATTGTTTTAATATTTTGTTACTTGCCGGATGCTAGACCCTATGGAGCGCAAGGAATGATGCGCGTCACAATAACAAAAGAGGTACACATGCCAATATCATTTTCAGAATGCAGAATTCTTTTCAGGACTTGGTTCGGGTGTGTGATAGCTGCCAGGATGTGCCATCAGTGAAGGATATTATACCAAACTGTATTAGGTCCAGCCGAAGCAAGGAGTTGGGCCGCGGGAACTGGGTACGTTGGCACCCACTCACCTTCGGCCTACAATTAAACATAGATGGATCACTTGTGGGGGGAGATGAGAGGTGGAGGGGTTATCCGGAACTGGGCAGGGTCTATTGTAGCAGCCTTTTCTGCTTCCTATGGCAGGGGTGACGTTTTTCAGGCGGAAGCGCAGGCTATGCTCATGGGTTTAGAGTTTTGTGGACAGTGGGATATCATTCTCAAAGAGGATGAAACATATTTGTTAATGCTCATCAAAGCATTAACAGGTAAAGGTCGGGTTCCGTGGAATAGTGTTTATATCATTAGGAAGTGCAAGTAGAGTTTGGGTAATCTTATTGATATCACTCACACATTGCGAGAAGGGAACCAGGTGGCATATTTCTTGGTGTCCAGAGCTTCTCCCAACAATATTATGTCTCTTTTCTTGAATATAGGTTCTTTTCCTGCTGAGGGGAGGAAGTTTGTGATTAATGATGCCTTGAGACTGCACTTTTTTTGACCTCCGTGATTTCCTTGTATCAACTTTCTTTCAAAATCAATAAAAATGTTAGTTGTCAGTCAGTATATATTTAAACAAAAAAATTATTATCCATTTTTAGTAACATTTCCATTAATAATATTGTGATATTATTGACAAATAATGAAACTTTTTACAAAAAATCAATTTACTTCACATATAAATGGAGACCAACAACTTCCCATTTCACCACCCATTTGCAATAGTTTTCTTAACCAAAACACTTACATAGATTATCATCAACACCCTATCCAATTAATTGAATCATTTTTATCACCAAAAGACCTATCTAATGGGATTTAAGATGAAACCCATGATAGACTATCCAAGGGACAATATATACACTCTATCAAAACTTTATAGTTTTCTTTTCTTTGACACCCCTCATGTTATATGGATCCATTATTTTATGACAAAACCAAAAACATTAATAATCTTAATTTTTATTATAAAATTGAAATATCTATTTTATTCAATACCCCTATATAATTTCTAAAAAATGAAAAACCTCTATGCCTATGTGCAAGCAACTAACTACATGAATGACATATACAATTTCACATCACCAACATAAATGATAGGTTTAAAAAGGTATTTAATTAACTAATATTATATTCAAAAAATTATTTTTATTCTAAAAATATATTTATTTCATTTAACCCTTATCATTCAATGAAAAATGAAATTGTCGTCTATGTGTTCATGCGGACTACCTCCTTTAAGATATAAAAAGTTTTATTTTACATAACCACAAAAAATGGATAATTTTATCAAACATTTCATATGTCAAAATTATATATTTATCAACATTATTATTAGGGAATATTAATTTTTTCCACTATAAATGGTTTTTAATTGAGTAAAAGTCTTAGATACTTTAACCACTTTAAATGGACTTATCAAGGATCCTTTCATAATTTGGAACTATCTTAGGATAGACTATTAAACAATAAAAGTATTGTTGTAAGGGAATAAAAAAGGAAATAATAACCTATAATTATAATGATCATGATGTTATTTTACACCACCTTTTACCATATTCAACTAAGAGAAATTTATATGAAGAAAATAACCAAACATCCCCATGTAATAGGCACATTAAAAAAATGCTATTAAAAAAAAAATAAGAAATGATAGTAAATGGAATATATATAATTAAAGATATATGAATAAGGTTATTTTATATATATTTAATGTTATTAATTTAATTATTTAATAAGTTATGTTCAAGTGCACAATGCTTTTGTGCATAAAGGTAACAGATCTTCGATATCACCTGCCTTACTTGTTGAACACATGTTCGATTTACTGTCCCTTTTATTGCATATTATTATCATGACCTATATAAATATTTCAACATATTTCCCTTTCCCATATACAAAGATAAATTCCCATTTAATTTTTTTTGTACATGCTATTGGTTTCCTTATAAATTGACACCTATATGTAAACCTGATTTAAGGGAAGTTCCATGTTTCTTATCTCAAGTCAAGAATAACTCACATAAAATGTTTTTAAACCATATTATAAAATTCATCATTATTTCATAAATAATCATCGTGGATCAATTATTTTTAGGTGGAAAATAATAATCTATTTCCTTCTATAAATACAACCATACTTATTTTATAAAGCATCACCCAAGTGGTCTATTTTTATTCATTATTCTCCTTGAAACCTCTCATGAATTTTTTATATTATCACTACATGATCAAGACCAATGTACGATTTAAAATTAAAAATGTTCAAAATTAATTAATCCATTTTATCTTATAGAAACATATTTCTTTTTCTTTTGGTTTATCATTGAATTTGAATTATGAAATCAATTTCATTATTTGGGGTTTGATCATTCATACTATTATGTATGGATTCATTTGTTAGTTTTGAATGAATATATGGGATATTAATGACTTTCTTGTGGAATCATATATTTTCCTCCAATGCATTGGTGAATGTTTTTATATTATGAGATAACACGTATGGTATATCAACAGTTTTCTTAAACCCACTCTGTTATGAGATGGGTGGGTCAAAAATTATATATCCCACCAATGCCTTAGGTAAAGCACTGTATCTCATGAGATGTTCTATAATAGATCAAGGAATTGACATAATATATGATAGTAATTTTTATACTATGTTTCATAAAATTGGGAGTGAACCCACTCAACCATGGGATGTTGACTACATTAAAATGATTGTATTGGTAGACTCCCTCAACATATGATTACTATTTCATATCGTATATTACTGCAACATATTCTTTAATTAAATGATCTTATCATATAATATCCTTAATCCATTATTCTATTTTTATTATTATAATATTTATTTTATTGAGTATGAATTTAATATTTTATGTTTATGTCCCATGATTATATTCTCATACTCATATAATTATCATATGCCCAGTTTTTATCTTTTATTTTTATCTCTTAAACATACCTTCCTAAGATTTTGAGCCGACCCAGCTCATTTTTTTCTTTAACATATGTTATGAAGATATGAATTGTAACATCCCAGGTAAATAAATAATATGACATTTTCATATTTATTAATATTTGTGTCTAAAATATTAATATTACATTAAAGGGAATGATATGTTTAATGGCGTACCCAATACGCAACAATGAGTTTCTTTGAAATCGTACGTTGCAACACTAATAATATAATATTATTTTAAATGGTTGATAACCTCTAGCCGTTGGAATAGTGGGAAAGAACAGAACTAACTAAAATATGATTATATATGTTTGTTAAATGTTTTTACATTATTCAATGAATTTTAGAGTCTTAAAATTCAAATTAATCCATTTTTAAGAATAAATATTCTAATATTCTTTAAAAGGTCGATTAACTGCCTTTTGATGATAAACCATTTTTTAAATCTACTTTTGAAAAATTTATATATTATAAATTACAAAATAAAATCCTTCTTTAGAATCAAGGAAACCAAATTTACTTTGTTTAATTTTCTGTTATTTTTCCGATAATGTCCATTTTTTATTGAATAGTGAAAATGCTATAATTTAATTCAAAACCTCATTTTAGTCTAATTTATTTATATGGTCAAATTATCTTTTTAATTGGTTTTAAAGTTCAATTAAAATATATTTTTACCATTTAATCCAATGGTGGTCATTCGAATTAATTTCACTTTGAAATTGGACATAAACAAGTGTAAATCTTTTAATAGATATTGTTTCTTAAAAACAAGATATTTGTTTTGATAGCAAGAATTGATTATAAAATTAATTAATGAAACCTCTATGTTTTTTTAATATGGTAAAATTGATATCATTTTTGAATTTGTAACATCAAATATATCTGAGGGTGAATATTTGGTATTTTTCTGACAAATGTTCATTTTCAATTAAAAGTGAAAAATACTGCATTTTAATTCAAAACTGCCTTTTCTTCCAATTTATTTATATATATAGATGGTCATTTTAATTTGTTTTAAGGTGTAATTTAATTATTTTCTTATCATTTAATACAATTTTGGTCATTGGATGTAATTTCACATTTATATTGGATGTAAAAACAAATCAATCTTTTGATAGATTTTACATCTTAAAAACCTGTCTTTGGTTTTGACAACGGGAATTATTTTAAATTAATTACTACAGTTTCTATGTTTTTAATTTGAGAAAATGGACTCCATATTTGGAATAAGAAGGTCAAAATTATTTAAATAAGAATCTTTTGTTTTTTGGACATTATAAATAGTAACGACAATAATTATCATTAATTATCATGTTTAAGTAGTAATCAGGTAGTTAAGGGTAAGAAAATAATATCATAAAAAGGTAAAATGACCACAACATGTGTCCTAATTCTATTGGTGGTTTCATGGATGACCATAGTATTCCTTGTGCCAACCTTGGGACCCCATGGAATCACTTTAGTGTTATAGTGACCTTTTCTCATATTTTTTTAAAAGAAAGGAAAATGTAACTAAAGTATTTATCACCTAAGTAAAACAATTTTAATTTGGTTTACATAAATTATATGTTTGACTATAAAAATTCAATGAGAATATAAAAGTATTTACTACATTATGGTGATTTTTTTATAATTTTTAGACATTAAATAAATAAATTAATTTAGGACATAGTGATGATGCAGTGATTACCTCATTAATGAACGATTTAAATAAAATGAGATGATAAGGTAAAATCTAGGAATTAAACTTCTTAGAAACCTATTGGATATGTGTATTTATAACCCCTATCACCTTATCCATGAAATATATAATTTTGGTACCTTTAATATCTGAAAATAATTTTATAATAAAGTATCTTTTCTAGACTTTCCAAGAGTTCCCCTCCTCCTCTTATAAAAGGCCCCCACCACTACCCCCATACCCACACCTCTCTAGCCTTTTTCTAGACCAAAAACTGCTCATTTTATCTCTAAAAATCCCTATGTTCACCCTATAAGTCGTACCTTATACAGAAAGCTCTTCAAGAAACCCTTTTGGTTCAAACCAAAGAGAGTTACCCGATTTAAAGGTAATGTCTTCTCTAATGTTCTTTTGTTTTATTTTTCTTCTACAACTCCTTAACCTATTTTTATTCCTTTATTTTGTCACAAAACCAGTATATTTAATATACTAGGATGTTTTTTATGAGAGTTATTCAAGCTAAACTTACACACACCTCAGTATAATGGTTAATGAACATATTGTTTCCGTGGATGGCGAATTACTACCTCACGAAACGATGATTGTTCTATATTCTCCTACCACCACTCATGGTTTCCATTATAATGGAACTATATTTATTTATTATATATATTATCTTTATTTCCTCTCTATGCTTCTGTATTTTACATTTAAATCTTACCTTTGTGCTTTTCATGTTGTGAAAATGTGATAATTTCATTTGAGGAGGTGTGGACTACCGCCCCCTCAAGTGATGTGACTCGTTCATGCAATACATGGAATGAATAAAGAATTAAATTAATCAAATTATGTGACCTATATAAAATATATATTATACTGGAATTATAATATATATATATCTCATTTAGATTTATTTCCATTAATGTGACAATGAAATGAATGTAGCGTTCATGCGTACGTATGGCCAACCGTCTCCATGAATGGTGCATTTAATTTTTTTGTCTCCAAATGTTATATAATAGTATAAAATGAATATATACTGGATATATATGACATTGGAATCATTAATACTATTCTGGAGATGGTTTAGTTATAACTACATGGACAATTCTTTTCAGACAAGTTAATTTTTGACTCATGTACCAAACATCGACAAAAACGTCTGATATGAACTCACATAATCAACTAATTATTATTACATTATATCATGTGATATGAAATTAATAATACACATTAAAGGATGTCCTTAAGAAATTATTAATTTACCAAAGATTATTATTCTGGAATATAATGAAATGAACAAGACAAGTCGGACTTGATGTAAGGGATCCAACCTCTCTCATTCTTTTTAAGTACTCTCTTTTATGTCATTTATTTTAAGCTCATATTTCTTATGTTGGGGGAATGTTATTATATATTCTTATTACTGTAACTGTTATTTTAATATGATGAGAGACCCTAATTTATATCTTCAATCCATTTTTGGATGTTTTAAGTGGCACTGTTTCGCTGCCGAATTTTCGTTAGGGGATATCTTATCTCAATTTTAATTCCATGAGATTTACATTGTTCTCTACTAATATATTGAATGTGGTGTCTTTTTTTCTTCCATTTGATATATATTATCATTATTTTATTTATAGTCATTGTATTATGTGATTCATATTGTGTTTATTATCTTTTGGTCATTAGACTCGATTGCTTACAATGAGGTATGGGGTTTTTATCTCAGTTTTTATTCCCGTGAGATTCATGCTATATTTGTCACAATATCCACTGAGTGGTGTGTGTACTGAACATGATTCTAATCTTTGAATAATATACTCTCATTTATGGGTATTTACATCATCATTTTTGGGTCCTTCCTTCATGGGGTGTATGTTTCAAATGTTACCCAAATCAGTAAGGGATTCTTTCACCATCCTCTTTATTAAAATACTTCTTTTTGTTGCCTTTTAGTTTACATCATGATATTTTGGGATATGTTCTTCTATATCCATATTGCTATAAATATTATTTCCAAGTGATGAGATACCCTTTTCTCTCTCATCAACTTATTTTCAGAATTTTAAAGTGATGCTGCTCGGCTGTCGAATTTTTGTAAGGGAACTTCTTAACCCAATTTCAATTCTTTGGGTCAAAACTCCAATTCTTGAGTTTGTAGTACTATGAATATGTGTGTATGAAATCCGAGGGGTTTACAGTTAATATCCTCTAATGTTAGGTGTATTTATATTTTCCACACATAATTATGTAATTGATTTATTCATAATCTAAGGATACCGACTTTGTAATGGACTTCGTCTCAATCTCTTTTCATTGAGACATATTTTGTTTTATACAAAACTTAATTTTATATGTTGTATTGATATCTTGTGATTGTAATGTGGAAATTTTATGTTTCCTTTATGAATGTTTTATGTGATACGATTATGTTATGGTTCTTGGGCATTGTTTATGAGGACAGGTGGTTCCATGATAAACTAAGGGCGGGTGTGCCCGTGATATCACTCCAATGCATTGGGTAACATGAAGGAGTTAAATGTTGAGGTTTCTCCAAAGAGATTTAGGGAATATACTGTGGTGGGTATTCCAAACGTAACCATGAGGGTTACTCCCTGCGTAAGAATGTTATGAATGACTCAAGTTACCATTAAGTCTAGTGATTTCCATGAGTTATTCATAAATCATATTATTTCATGAGGCATGTTAATGTTCTTATGTTTTAATAGTAAATTATTATTTCATTTATTCTTATGTATACATGGACTAATGTTTTCTTTCTGTATTTTTATATCCCTTATTGATCTTTTTATGCTCATCCCATTTTGTTAAAAAAATTTCCACTAGACTTAAAGGTGAATATGGTCAAGGATGTGATCAAAGAAATATATGATTTCTAAAACATGGAACTTCACATTTTTCTTTTGATTATTTTTTATTTTATGAAAAAAAATTGAAACTGAGTAGAAGTGTTTACTTTGTAATCATGTAAAATGTAATAGTTATTTCCTAATTCTCTAAAACTCTAAACCTGAAAAGATCCTCAATGTGAATTATTCATTTAAATCAAGATTATGTAATGTTTTAAGTTCGGGTCCTTATAGTTGGTACCAAAGGTCAGTTTAGATAACTTTAGAGGTTAGGGTATTCATTAAGCATAAGTGACATTTCCATAATGGTTAGGATTTCAGAAAGATTCATATTTTTAGATAAAGTGAATGAGTTTAAGATATCATGAATAATTAAATCATAGTATTATATGATTTTTCTAATTTTTTACTCACACTGACCTTTTTTGTTTTAGTAAATGGCTGGATCTAGTAGGCACCAAAGAAACAGTGGATGTGATGAAAACTGTGATGGTTTTCTGATAGAACAACTCAATGATATGGGAGCTACAATGAGAACTCTTGTGGTGCTTCTCAACCAAATATCAGGAGTCATGATTAACCACTTGAACCATGGTGAGTTCTCTAATGAATCATGTATGAGATTACCAACTCGATGTGGAAGTTTAGGTAATAATTACAAAGGTAACAATTAGGGTTTATATGATCCTTACTTTTGAGGTAACTATGGGTTACTATATGTTATGATGGAAAATGAAAGGTATGATATAAACTTGAGGTTAAATTATGTAATGGTTATTTGGGATGATTTTATCTCTTTTTGGGGAATGTTTTAATAATTATATAGTTTTTTAAAAAGGACAACATGCAGACCGTGTGACAACTCGTCGTGTCAAACAAACCTGTGGGAATCAAACCCACAACCAATGTGCGACTGGTATTTTTCACCTACCACTAGACTGCATGATTTCCCTGGTCAGTATGACAAATTATTTTTAGTTATATGATTTTATGAAACAGGAATAAGTTGAATTTGGGTTATCTAGGAAATTAGTGACCTATCATGGATGATATATAATTAGGTTAATTACTTTTCAATATGAGACTTTAAAAGAAACTGATGTTATTTGGAGATAAATGTAAATATTTACCTTGGAAGACTATGTAATTAAATCCTTCAAAGATTTGTGTTTCAATCTTAGTTTTGATTACTTTGAATAATTTCATGGACTATTATTTATTGAATGGTCTTTGTTGAACTTTGGGTTTTTTTGGACAAATTTTGGATATTAAGAATAGATTTTCTTTTTATAAAGGATTATCCTTTTTGGGTATTATCTGATCTCATACTAAAATTTTTTTGTTTTGAATTTGGTCTAAAGACATGGGAAATATATAGTTCTCTTTTTTGGATTAGGTGATTCTCTAGAATTTGATTATAGCACTCTTATTGTGAACAAGTCATCCTAAGTACTCGTCTTTTGGAGAGAGAAAAAATGAGTATGTTTAAGAAATATAGTAAGAGATCAATGTATACACGACATGTAAGTATGATTACTTGTAATTTATTTAAGCTCATAAATAAATTCCTCACTTAAAAGTAACGGAAAACTAAAATGTTGTCTGTTAACTTTTCTTATTGGGGAATCAAATACCGTTTAACTCATCACAAGTTTGTGATTTTCTGGTGGTTAACTTTCTCTTAAACATGTTTTCTATCACACTAAATCAGAACATGACCCTTTGTTTTCTCTACCATATCCATGTTTTCATACATGGAATCCTAGTATGGGTTATTTTGGGTGAACTTTGTACTTATATTTATTTATTTTAAAGTGATAGTTTTACTGACTCCTTTTCTGATGTGGGGCTTTCAATGAAATTTCCACACCCAATTTTAAATTTACGAGGATGCAATTCCCAAAGGGGGGAAGGATGTAACATCCTAGGGAAATAAAGAATATGGAGTTTTCATATTTATTAATATTTTTTAATAAAATATTAATATTAATTTAAAGGGGATATGCTATGTTCCACGGCGTACCCAATATGCAACAATCAGTTTCTTTGAAATCTTATGTTGAACACTACTAATATAATATAATTTTAAATTGTATATAATGTATAGCCGTTGGAATAGCAGGAATGAAAAAAAACTATCTAAAATATGATTATATATGTTTGGTAAATTTTTTTACATTGTTCAATAAATTTTAGAGGCTTAAAATTCAAATTAATCCAATTTTAAGAACAAATATTCTAATATTCTTAAAAAGGTCGATTAACCGCCTTTTGATAAAGAAACTTTTTTTAAATATACATTTGATAATTTTATATGTTATATTTTAAGAAATAAAATCCTTCTTTAGAATCAATACATCAAAATTTACTTTGTGTAAATACTTGTTATTTTTCCGATAATGGTCATTTTTTTAATGAATAGTGAAAATGTTGTATTTTAATTCATAACCTCCTTTTAGTCTAATTTATTTTTATTGTAATATTATCTTATTAATTGGTTTTAAAGTTTAATTAAACTATATTTTTACAATTTAATCCAATGGTGGTCATTTGAATTAATTTCACTTTGAAATTGGATATAAAAAAGTGTCAATCTTTTAATAGATATTGTTTCTTGAAAACACACTATTGGTTTTGACAGCGGGAATTGATTATAAAATTAATTAATGAAAATTATATGTTTTTAATTTTGTAAAATTGATATCATTTTTGAATTTATAATATCAAATATAGCATAGGGTGAATATTTGGTATTTTTCTGACAAATTTTCATTATCAATGAATAGTGAAAAAATATGACATTTTAATTCAAAACTACCTTTTCATCCAATTTATTTATATAGTTATATTGTAATTTCAATTGGTTTTAAGGTGTAATTTAATTTTTTTTTCATTTAATAAATTTTTTGTACTTGGATGTAATTTCAATTTTAAATTGGATGTAAAAACAAATCAATCTTTTGATAGATTTTACTTCTTAAAAACCCATCTTTGGTTTTGACAAGAGGAATTATTTAAAATTATTTACTGAAATTTATATTTTTTGAATTTGATAAAATAGACTCCATATTTGGAATCAGATGGTCCAAATTTTGTAATTAATACTCTTTTGTTTTTGGACATTATGAATAGTAACAACGGTAATTATCTTTAATTATCGTGTTTAATTAGTAATTGGGTAGTTAAGGGTAATAAAATAATATCGTAAAAATATTAAATGACCCCAAAATGTGTCCTAATTCTATTGGTGGTATCATGGCCGATGATGGGATGCCTTTCACAAACCTTGGGACTCCATGGAATCACTTTAGTGTGATAGTGACCTTTTATCATATTTTTTTAATGAAAGGAAAATGTAACCAAGTATGTATCACCTAAGTTAAAAAAAATATTTTGTTTACATAAATGATCTATTTGACTATAAACATTCATTTGGAAGCTAATAATATTTACAACATGATGGTATTTTTTTATAATTTTTAGACATTAAATAAATAAATTTATTTAAGACACCGTGATGATGCAGTGATTACCTCATTAATGAACGATTTAAATAAAATGAGAAGATAAGGTAACAACTAAGACATACACATGTAAAAAACCTATTTTATGGGTGTATTTTGAACCCTTATTACCTTATCCTCGAAATATATAATTTTGGGAACTTTAATAACCGAAAATCATTTTATAACAATGTAACTTTTCAAGACATTCCAAGAGTGCCCCTCCTCCTTCATATAAAAGGCCCCCCACCTCAACCCCCATACCCACACCTCTCAAGCCTTTGGATCAACCAAATTATGCTCCTTTTATCTCTTCACATCCCTATATTCATCCTATAAGCCTTACCTTAGGCAGAATACTCTTCATGAAACCCTTTTTGTTCAAACCAAAGGGAGTTACCCGATTTAAAGGTAATGTCTTCTCTTATGCTCTTTTGTTTTATTTTTCATCTCCAACTCCTTAATCTCTTTTTATTCCATTATTTTTTCACAAAACCAGATTCTTATATATACTATGATATTGGTATGAGAATTATTTGAGCTACACTTACACACACCTCCATCTAATGGTTAAATAACATACTATTTCCATGGATGGGTTATTACTGCCTCACAAAATGATGATTGTTCTATCTTCTCCTACCACCTCTCATGGTGGCCATTATGATGGAAATATATTTATTTATCATATATAATATATTTATTTTCTCTATATTCTTCTATATTTTAAATTTAAAACATACCTTTATGCTTTTCATGTTTTACAAATGCGATAATTTCATTTGAGAAAGCGAGGACTACCGCCCCCTCAAGTGATGTGATGCGTTCATGCAATACATGGAATGTATAAAGAATAAAATTAATGAAATTATGTGACCTATATAAAATATATATTATACTGTAATTATTATATATATATATATATATATCTCATTTAGTTTTAATTCCATTAATGTGACAAAGAAATGAAAGTAGTGTTCATGCTTACGTTCGGCCTACCGTCTCCATGAATGGTGCATTTCAGTTTTTTATCTCCAAATGTTATAGAATAGTATAATATGAATATGTACTAGATATATATGATATTTAAATCATTAATACTTTTCTGGAGATGGTCTATTCATAACTACATTGACAATTCTTTTCAAACAAGTTAATTTTTGACTCATGTACCGAACATCAACAAAAACGTTTGATATGAACTCACATAATTAACTAATTATTACTACATTATAATATGTGACATTAATTGAATAATTAAATTTAATGTAGGTCCTTAATAAATTAATAATTGACCAATGTTTATTATTCAATAATATATAGAAATGAACAAGACAAGTCGGACTTGAGGTAAGGGATCCTAACTCTCTCTTTCTTTTTAAGTACTCTCTTTTATGTCACTACTTTTAAGATCCTCTTTCTTATGTTGGGGGCATGTTATTATAAATTCCTATTAATATACTTTTTATGTTCATATGATGAGAGACCCTAATTGTAATGGCCAAGAAATTTCACGGGAATTTTTTTCTTCATTTAATTTTGAATTTTACAAGAACGCAGTTTCTGACAGCACCTGATTCCGAGGCACGGTGTGCCCGGAATCATTTTCCGAAGTTTAGCTCAGGTACGTTCAGTAAACAAACTCACAGGTTTCCCTAACTATTGAACCAGTGCTCAGAATCAAAATCTGAGGGAACCGATGGAATCGCAGTGCTGGTAATTGCTTAGAAACAGCTTTTCCGGAGTTGCGTTTGCTCGGGGGTGGTTCTTAATTTTTGGGTTAAGTGAAGGAATAAAATGAAAGTGGATGCAACCAATTTTATTTTTATTAAATAAGTGTTATCCTAAGTTAGGTGGTTGTGTGGGACTCACATGATCCCCACCATTTCAACTTCCTCAACCCCTCCTTTATATCAGAAACACACCTGCACCCCCCCAATTAATGAAAGTCAACTCGTGTGTTTATTTAAATATTAAATGCCTCTATTAATTGGGCGGTTTAAATGTTGCAATTAAATTCAATTATTTTATTGATTCAATTTTTAATTTCAAAGATTTTGGCTTGTGTGTTAACAAAATAAGACAGGTAATATTTTTTTATTGTTGGGCTTGTTGTGTTGAGTTTTTGGGAGAAAAGGGGGTCTTGTAGTTCTTCGTTCTTCATCAAAGAACGCGAAGAACTCACCACCGCTGATGAAGAACGCCGACCTCCAATGACGGACGATGGTGAAAGAAGACTTCCTCGGAGATCGAAGACCCAAAGCGCATCTACTCATTCCTTATTTCCATGTAAAAGGAAGGGAGACACCGGTCCTCCGCGATGCGACGATCCGTCTTCTTCCGCGACAATCATTTCTGCAACGTCCCCTTTCGGCGAAAAATCTTGTTTGAAGACAACGATTGAGGTAGGGGATTTATTTGTTTGTTCGTGAATACTTAAGTTTCCATTTCTTCATTTCAAATTGAGCCACCTGTTTCCGCAATAACGGGAGGAGGTCAGACCGCACGAAATAGGTGGGGGCAGTGCCTCCCCCCCCCCCACGAAACCGCTCGTCTATTTCGGCCGAGCCATCTGGCCAGCATACCGCGCTGGCCGCGCCAGCGCGCCGGGCCGGGCCGCGCCCAATCGGGCTAGACCCGGACCTGGTTCGGGCCGACCCAGGGGGTCTCAGGCCGGGTCGGTTCGGGCCTGAAACCCCTATTCGCGGACCTCTTATGGTCTTTTTCCCATTACGTGGGCTACAGACCTCCGATCGATGCACAGTCAGTTGCAATGAAGATCCTTAGATCGGGCCGGTCGATTTGGTATATTACATTCAAGGTTTCGTAGAACATTGGGTACGTTCGGGTTGGTTCAGATACGAAACCAACCGAGCCATCAGAGCGAAAATGCATATATCATGAGTTCTGGACGTCTGATTGATGTGTCATCGGATTTGTTGGATTCCTCTTGATGAGACAGAAAATTTGGAACACTACACATGAGGTTTGGTTGCATTTGGATAGTGACCGGGTTGGATTGTATCCGAAATCCAACCGGGCCCCTGGAACGGAAAAGTTGAGAACATTCATACCGGGCGTCTGTTTGACGAACCGTCAACAGCGTTGGTGTGCATGTTGAGAAAAGGTCCCATTGATCTTACCATATAAGAGTTCGAGGTACAGTTGAGATTCGGCTGGGATGGATCGAACACGAAACCAATCGGGCCCCTCAAACGAAAAGGCTAATAACTCACAGACCGGGCGTCCAATTGACACATCATTTGTTGCATTGAGACCCCTATCATGAGGAAGTCCTTTGAGATACTTCTTCGTTGGAATTTGAGATACATGGAGTATTGACCAGTAGCTCGTGGAGCGGACCCTCCCGGAGACGAGCATGGGGAGTACGTAGACCGTGTAGCCGACTGAGACCTGACGACTGCTTGACAGACTCGACTTAGAGTGAGTCGACTAGCCCAGTGGACGGAGCACTACTTTGTTTGGGTGCATACCCATGGCGGATGGAGCACTAATTGTTTGGGTGCAGACCCGCGGTACTCGTCCGGAGAGTACCTCTCCAGGCTATTAGGGGGGATTCACTACTGTGTTTGGGTTGCATACCCCGGAAGGAAGCACTACTATGTTTGGGTGGCTGACCCACGATACTTGATAGGAGGAGTACCTTAGTAGTCTTTGGTTAGTCAGCAGTACCTCGGAGTCATGACGGGATCACTTTACACTCCATAGACGAGGCTCTTCAGCAGTTACAATTTCGATAATGAAAAATCCTGGTTTGAGCTGAGTCTATGACCTTTGTGTTTACCTCATTATTGAGAGGGGCGCTTGATAACTTAGGTATATGTATGGGCATATACCTGGGTAGTGGTTATCTGTTGATTTCATAATCTTTTTGTTTCCTCATGATTGAGATGGGTTACTTGATAACTTAGGTACATGTATGGGCATATACCTAAGTAGAGGTTATCTGTTGGGATCTTCTTTGTGGTTATCCTTGTTGGTTTTAGTGAGTCCTTGAGGGTATCGGGGTCCCTACAATGTGTCTTTATACTCACCCATGCACGGGCTATTCTCGCACCTCGTTGTGTTGGTTGCAGATGACGTGAATTGCTGACGGAGGATGAGTGTTCGAAGACTAGATGATACCCGGATGTGGACCTCACGACGAGTCAGTATCAGGAGGTGGACTTCACAGTGAGATGATACTCATCGGAGGTTGACAGGCAAGAGTGTTGTGGAGGCTATCTCTACCTACCATTCAGGTAGGATCTGTGGTGGACGATCCAGGAGTTGTGCTATTTCCACCTACCCTTCAGGTAGGATCCGAGGAGGACGACCCAGGAGCTGCTTCCTTTCTTCCAGCTATTATCTCATTCTGTTGTACTTTTGTTCAGTTGTAGATTTACTTTCGATTATGTTTGTATTCTGACCCACTTGCATTTCAGCACTTTATTTTGTTCTTAGTGTATTAGATCTGCTTGTACTCTGTGTGTTTGTTTACTTTTATAATGGAAATGCCTTCCCAGTTATCAGGATTTACTTCTTTGGTGCTAGTCGCCAGGCCCTGGCCTTTGGGAGGCGGGCTTGGGGTAGTCACGGCATGAGCCCCATAGATGGGTCGTGACAAATTGGTATCAAAGGAATTCGGTTCTACCTCAGAACTAAGGACTCTGATCTTTTTCTATGAGAATAAATAGTGTTAAAGGTACCGAGTGTGGTCTTCAGTTCAGGGAGTCCAGTGTTGGTGCGGCGACCGACGTATCCGTACACCAGGACACTGACTTCTGACTTTTGACTTTGTGCACGAAAAACACTAATTGCGTGTGTGTTTCCAATGCTTTAAATACATCTCAAACAAGGTCAGCTTAGCAGGTATAAATCATTTGACCATGTCATGTATGTTCCATTCAGGATGCCTTTCCACGGACGACCAGCTAGAGCCCAGAGGGATGTGCGTACTGACAGCCTGCTGAGCGATGAGGCTTCGGTACGGGGCCCTCTTGTAGTAGAGGCACCAGCGGAGGCAACAGCAGTACTATGATATGTTGGGCCACCAATACCACTAGCCCCAGCAGTAGGCAATGCACGCCGCTTGAGCGTGTTGCACGAGTTCCGGCGCCAGAGGCCACCCAGGTTCCGGGGAGAGACGGACGGGCAAGCGGCTGGGGATTGGCTGGAGGCTGTGGTGAGAGTCTTCAGGCTAGTGGGGACACCAGCATATTTCATGGTGATCTTTGCTGCCAGCCTCCTTCAGGCAGCAGCAGTCATGTGGTGGAGCCACTTGTTCCAGTTTTGCGACAGGATGACCTTCACATGGGGAGACTTCGAGACCTTTTTCAGGGTGGTGTTTGTACCAGTAGCTCTGCACCCCGAGCGTGTTCAGGAGCTGCTGCCTTTGCCGCATGTTTTCCCATCAGTAACCGAGTCATCTGTAGGTAGTAGTCAAATGATTCTTAGGTCCAAGAGGACCATACCAGCAGGTTGGCGACCTCGGGTTATAGGATCAATAGTGCGGGCAACTCGGGGTGGAGTCAGAGCTAGGTGTGCCAGAAACAGATAGTGTTTCTCCTACGACAGGAAGGGACACATGGAACATGACTGTCAGACTCCTCGCATAGTTGATCCGCAGGCATTGGAGGAGCCACCGAGAAAGATGCAGCGGCGGGTGCTTGAGCAACAGCCGAGCAGTGGACAAGGCAGTAGAGCTCCAGAAGCAGGTGGACAGGAGCGGAACTAGTGGATACCTTTTTTTTCATGGTACTTATTGTTACATGTTTTTGTTTTTGTTGTTGTTGTTGTCGTGTCTTTGTACTACAGGATTCAATAATAAAACACACTTATCATTGTGGTGTTTTCTATCCTGACCTTTTGTTCGGTTGATTCTGATAGGTTCCGGTTAAAAACTGTTGACTTGACCCTCACTATCGAGATTTATACTGGGGGAGACCTAGTGGCCTCACACTGATGCCGAAAGTGTGACCCGACCCTTAGAGGAAAGAGTGACAGTTGGATCTTTTGGTAGTTACGTTGAGGCCTTACAACGTCATCCATGGAATGAATACATCATTCATTTCTGGGTTGACTGTATTAGGAAATTGGTGTGGTTCATCCGGGGGGTGAGACTGAGTTTCCCTTTTCGGAAAGGGAGAAATATTAGCAGCTATTTCAGATCGTAGGCAAAGAAGGTGCAGATCATCCAGGAGTGGATTAAGACTGCACAGTGAAGTAATAAACAGGAAACCGGCTCCAGTATTAGAGACTCGAGCGTGTTAAATGTTTAAAGAATAGGAAGCTTTAAGGAGAGATGATTCTGCGAAGCAGTAGACGTGGTGGCAGAGCTAGGATAGCAGCATGAGGTGGTTTACTATTTAACATGCTACAACCACCAGCCTTATTTGTCCCTGCCAGGCTCAGGGAGCTGGTGGGTCGAGGAAGGGTGTGGCTGCATGCGGTCAAGGAGTGTGACCCAATTCCTCTAAAAATGATTCAAGGGACAGTCTGTGTCCACTACTAGCAGCCTTATTAACAGACGTTGATATAAATCATCCCTTAATTACATGAATCTTGTCACAGACCTAGAGTATCTAGTAAGCCATGGACTTGACCCTCACGTCTGGAGATACATTGAGAGGAGACTCGATAACCACACTTACATAGACGGTGTGGTCAGACCCTCGAAGCGAGAGTTTCGGTTGGAATCTCTTGGTGACAGTGTCGAGGCCTTATGACGTTGGTTTGAGTATGGACTGGGCAATGATAGTTCATACACAAAATGACGGTATTAGGAAAAAAGGTTGTGGTTTAACGACGACGTCGGGATGGGTTTTCCTTGGTCGGAATAAATAAAACCCCAGGCAGCATAGGGTAAACTCATGCATAGGGTGGTGTGACCGATCAATCATGAGTTGGTCAACCTTACCCGCGTGGCAGTAGTCGTTTTATGTTTCAGTTCTAACAAGAATGTGATACCTCTAGAGTTCGAGGATGACGATCACGTCCTCATACGGGTCTCACCTCGACGAGGTTTAAGGAGATGTGGTCGAGGTGACAAGTTATCTCCGATGTTCAAAGGACCTTTCTAGGTCCTAATTAGGGTAGGCAAGGTGGTTTACCACTTGTCCCATCCACCTCAGTTTCACCAGGTGAACGACAACTTCAACTTATCTCAACTGAGGAGATACGTGCTTGACCCAACGCATATCATCGACCATGGGGAACTGGACTTGGGTGATGGGGTGACTGCCATGGAGGTTCCATTGGGGATCGAGGAACGACTGCAGAATATCCTATGAGGATGGTAGATTCCTCGAGTGTGCTTTCTTTGGCAGTATGGGAACCTCCAGGTAAACACATTGGAGCAGAAGGCTCAGATGCATGCTCAATACCGCTTTTGTAACCCTAGTTTGTGTAAAAGCTTTACGAGGACGTAAATCCCCGAGGTGGGAGTAATGTAAAGACCCAGAAATTTCATGGAAATTTTTTTCGTAATTTTCATTGGAATTTTACAAGAATGTAGTTTCTGACAGAACCTGATTCTGAGGCCCGGTGTTGCAGGAATCATTTTCCGAAGTTTGGATCGGGTATATTCAGTGAATGAAGGAACGGGTTTTCCTAACTATTGAACCAGTGCTCGGAAACAAAATCTGAGGGCACTGATGGAATCGCAGCGCCAGTAATTACTTAGAAACACCTTTTCTGGAGTTGCGTTTACTTAGGGGTGGTTCTTAATTTTTGGTTTATGTAAAGGAATAAAATAAAAGTGCTGCAACTAATTTTATATTATTTAAAGAAGTGTTAACCTAAGATAAGTGGTTTAGTGGGACACACATTCTAACTAATCCACTATGTACGATATTAGTGGGGTGGGGCCCACATGAGCCCCACCCTATAAACATCCTCAAACACTCCTTTATTTCAGTAATGCAGCCGCACCCCCCCCCCCCAATTAATGAAAGTCAACTCGTGCATTTATTTAAATATTAAAAGACTCTATTAATTGTGCGGTTTAAACGTTGAAATTATATTAAATTAATTGGTTGATTAAATTTTTAATTTCAAAGACGTTGGCTTGTATGTTAATAAAATGAGAAAAGCCTTATTTTATTATTGTTGGTCTTGTTGTGTTGAGTATTTGGGAGAAAAAGGGGATTCTTGAAGTTCTTTGTTCTTCGTCGAAGAACGCGAAGAACGTACCGCCACCGACAAAGAACTCGGACCTCCAACGATGGACAATGATTAGAGACGCCTTCCTTGGAGATCGACGTCTCGATTCGCATCTCCTCGTTCCTTCTTTCCGTGTCAAAGGAAGGGAGACAACATTTCTCCGCGACACGACGATCTGTCTTCTTCCGCGACGATCATTTCCGTGACGTCCCCTTTCCGAGACAAATCTCGTTCGACGACAATGCTTTAGGTAGGGGAATTTTTTTTTTCTTGAATACATTAGTCGCAATTTCATAATTTCAAATTGGGCCACCTGTTTCCACAATAATGGGAGGAGGTTGGACCGCACGTACACGAACTTCCCTCCTCCCCCTTGTTTGTTTGATTTTATTGCGGCACATGCAAAGGCGACGCGGTGTCGTTGCACGGAAAAGAAACAATGGGAATGGGCAAGGATGTGCGGCGCTGTCGCGCCATGCCAATGAAGTCAATCAAGGTCACGACACCGTCGCGCCGCACTGGAGAACCACGAAAAACACCGCGGCTGGAGCGGGGCCGCGGCAGAGCAGGGACCGGCGGCCAACATCCGGCTGCCCGCGTCGGAGCAGGGAGATCGGCCCGCGCCGGTCCCATGGTGCTGCAGCCGGCCCGCTCCGAGGAGTTGGGGATTTGTTACCCCTGGCAGGCCGGACAGCAGCGGCCCCCACCTGGGGGGCCGCGGTTACGAAACAGGGGTGGCATCACCTCCCCCCCAAAACCGCTCGACCGTTTCGACCGTTCCATCTGGCCAGCGAACTGCGCTGGCCGCGCCCAGGCCAGGACGGGCCGCACCAGCCGGGTCGGGCCACGCCCAAGCGGGCTAGACCCATACCCGGTTCGGGTAGACCCGATTCGGGCCGCCCCAGGGGGTCTCGGTCCGGGACCCAAACCCCTATTCGCAGACCTCTTACGGTCTTTTGCCCATAACTTGGGCTACAGACCTATGATCGATGCACCATTAGTTGCGATGCGATCATTGGATCGGGTCCGTAGATTTGGTATACTACACTCATGGTTTCAGAGAACTTTTAGTATGGCCGGGTTGGTTCAGATACAAAACCAATCGGGCCCTCGGAGCGGAAACACTTATATCTTGAGTTCCGTATGTCCGATTGACGTTCCGTCAACTTTGTTGGATTCCTCTTGATGAGACGAAACTTTTGGCATACGTTTCCTGAGTTTTGGTTGTTGTTGGATAGTGTCCGGGTTGGATTTTATCTGAAATCCAACCGGTCCCCTAGAACTGAAAACTTGATAACTTTCAGACCGGACGTCCATTTGACAGACCGTCAGCGGCATTGGTGTTCACGTAGAGAAATGGTCCCATTGATCTTACCCTATGAGATTTTGTGGTTCATTTGATATACGACTGTGTTGGTTCTCACACGAAACCAACCAGGCCCTTGGGAAGAAAAGACTAATAACTCACAGACCGGGCGCCCGATTAACGTGTCGTCTGTTGCGTTGAGACCCCTATGACGAGGCGGTCCTTTGAGATAATTCATAGTGGTACGTTGAGATACATGGAGTATCGACCAATAGCGCGTGGAGCGGACCCTCCCAGAGATGAGCATGCGGACTATGATGACCGTGTAGCTGACTGAGACCTGACAACTGCTTGACCGACTCGATTTGGAGTGAGTCCACTAGCCCAATGGACGGAGCACTACATTGTTTGGGTATAGACCCATGGCGGACGGAGCACTACTTGTTTGGTTGCAGCCCCGCGGTACTCGTCCGGATAGTACCTCTGCATGCTATTAGGAGGGATGCACTACTGTGTTTGGGTGGCATACCCCGGCGGGAAGCACTACTGTGTTTGGGTGGCTGACCCGTGGGACTCGACATGA
This sequence comes from Viscum album, assembly GCA_963277665.1. Classification (NCBI taxonomy): domain Eukaryota; kingdom Viridiplantae; phylum Streptophyta; class Magnoliopsida; order Santalales; family Viscaceae; genus Viscum; species Viscum album. Next base: position 1,994,112,244 of record OY728125.1, on the reverse strand, counting down.
GGAGTACCTCAACAGTATTAGGTTAGTGAGCAGTATCTTGGAGTTTTGAAAGGATCACTGTACACTCCAGAGATGGGGCACTTCAGCAGTTACAGTTTCGATAATGAAAAATCCTAGTTTGAGGTGAGTCCATGACCTTTGTGTTTACCTCATGTTTGAGATGGGTCACTTAATAACTTAGGTATATGTATGGTAATATAACTGGGTAGTGGTTATCCTTTGATTTCATAATCTTTGTGTTTCCTCATGATTGAGATGGGTTACTTGATAAATTAGGTATATGTATGGGCATATACCTAAGTAGAGGTTATCTATTGAGATCTTCTTTGTGCTTATCATTTTTTGTTTTAGTGATACCTTGAGGGTCTCAGAGTCCCTCCTGAGTATCATTATACTCAACCCTGCATGGGCTATTCCCGCAACTCATTGTGTTGGTTGCAGACGACGGGCGGTGCTGATGGAGGCCGAGTGTTCGAAGACTGGACGATACCCGGAGGTGGACCTCACGACGAGTCAGTATCAAGAGGTGGACTTCACGGCGAGACTGTACTCAGAGGAGGTTGACAGGAAAGAGCATTGTGGAGGCTATCTATACCTACCCTTCAGGTAGGATCTGTGGTTGATGATCCAGGAGCTGCGCTATCTGCACCTACCCTTCAGGTAAGATGCTAGGAGGATGACCCAGGAGTTGCTTCCTTTCTTCCAGCTGTTATCTTATTATATTGTACTTTCGTTCACTTGTATCTGTACATTCGATTGGGTTTGTATCTGGCCCACTTACTTTACAACACTTTCTTTTTTTCTTAGTGCATTACTTCTGCTTGTACTCTGTGTGTTTGTTTACTTTTATAAAGGCAATGCCTTCCCAGTTATTGGTATTTACGCCTTCGGTGCTAGTCACCTGCCCCTGGCCTATAGAAGGTGGGCTTGGGTAAGTCATGGAACGGGCCCTGAGGATGAGTCGTGACAGTAATTGATAACTTCAATTCATTTTTGGATGTTTTATGTGGCCCCGTTAGGATGCTGAATTTCCTAAGGGGATATCTTATCTCATTTTTAATTCAGTGATATTTCCATTTTTCACCACTTATTTATTTCATGTGGTGTATTTTGTTCTTCAATTTGTTATATATTATCATGATTCTATTTATATTCATGGTATTCTCTGATTCATATTGGGTTTATTGTCTTTTGGTCATATAACTCAGTTGATTACAATGAGGTATGGGGTTTTTATCTCACTTTTTATTCTCGTGAGATTCATGCTATATTTTTCACTATCTCCATTGAGTGGTGTATGTACTGACCATTATTCTATTATTTCTATAACAAACTCCCATTTATGGGTATTTAAATCAGCATTGTTTTCTCCTTCTTTCATGGGATGTACGTTTCGTAAGTTACCCAAATTTGTAAGGGATTCTTTCACCTTCCTATTTTTTAAAATACTTCTTTTTGTTATGTATTGTAATTTACATCAAGTTATGTGGGGATATGTTCTTCTATATCATTATTGCTATAAATATTATTTCCAAATGATGAGATACCCCTTTCTCTCTCATCAACTCATTTTCTGAATTTTAAAGTGACTCCGTTTGGTTGTCAAATTTTTGTAAGGGAACTTCTTAACCCAATTTCAATTATTTGGGTCGAACCTCTACTTCTTGATTATATCATACTATGAATATGTGTGGATGACCTTCGATTGTTTTAAAATTAATATCCTCATATGTTAGGTGTATTTATATTTTCCACACATAATTATGTAATTTATTTATCCTTAATCTAAGGGTACCTAATTTGTAAGGGACTTCATCTCAATATCTTTTCATTGAGGAATATTCTGTTTTATACACAACATTATTTTATATGGTGTATAAACCCCCTATAACTTTTACTTTTATTCAAAAGGAATCTTTTCTCTATGAAGAATTTTACTAAATGAGAAAAAGTATGTTTTTTTAACGTAGCTGGTGACAACAACCTTTCCGCCGCCACGAGTATTATTTGATCTTTGGCTTCCTTAAAATGCCGTAATGTTTTCAAAGTAAATAAATACCATATACTCTTTTATGTATTTTGGTATTGAAAATGGTTTTGATAATTATTTAATAATATCGATGTGTTGTATTGATATCTTGTGATTGAAATGTGGGAATTTTATGTTTCCTTTATGAATGTTTTATGTGATAAGATTATGTTATGGTTCTTGGGAATTGTTTATGAAGATGGGTGGTTCCATGATAAATTAAGGGTTGGTGAGACCGTGATAGCTCTTTAATGCATTGGGTAATGTGAAGGAGTTAAACGCTAAGGTTTTCCGAAGAGAATAAGGGAATATACTGTGGTGGGTATTCTAAACGTAACCATGAGGGTTAATCCCAACATAAGAATGTTATGAATGCCTGAAGTTACCTTTACATTTTGTGATTTCTATGAGTCATTCATAAATCTTATGATTTAATATTGTATGTTAATGTTCTTATGTTTTAAGAGTAAGGTATGATTTCATTGATTCTTATGTATACATCGACTAATGTTTTCTTTCTGTATTTTTATATCCCTTACTGAGCTTTTTATGCTGATGCCAAATTTTCGAAATGTTTTCCTAGGGCTTAAAGGTGAATATGGTCAAGGATGTGATCAAGGAAAGGCCTGATATCTAAAACATGGAAATATACATGTTTCTTTTTAATAGTTTTTATTTTATGAATAAAATTGAAACTGAGTAGAAGTTTCAACTTTGTAATCTTGTGAGATGTAATAGTTATGTCCTAATTCTCTAAAACTCTAAACCTGAAATGATCCTCAATGTGAATTATTCATTTAATTCATGATTATGTAATATTTTATGGTCGGGTCCTCATAGTTGGATTCAAAGGTCAGTTTAGATAACTTTAGAGGTTAGGGTATTCTTTAAGCATAAGGGACATTACCATAATGGTTAGCATTTCAGAAAGAGTCATAGTTTTAGATAAAGTGAATGATTTTAAGATAACCTGAATAATTATATCATAGTATTATATGATGATTCTAATGATATACTCACACTGACCTTTTTGGTTTTAGTAAATGGATGGATTTAGTAGGCACCAATGTAACAGTGGATGTGAAGAAAACTGTGATGGTTTTCTGAAAGAACAATTGAATGATATGGGAGCTTCAATGAGAACTCATATGGTTTTTCTAAAAAATATATATGGAGTAATGATTAACCCCTTGAACCTTGGTGTGTTCTCTAATGTATCATATATGAGATAACCAACTCGATGTGGATGTTCAGGTAATAATTATAAATATAACCATTAGGGTTTATATGATCCTTACTCTTGAGGTAATTATGGGTTACTATATGTTATGATGGAAATGAAAGGCATGAGACAAACTTGATGTTAAATTATTTTATGGCTACTTTGGATGATTTTATCTGTTTTTGGGGAATGTTTTAAGAATTATATAGTTTTGGAAAAAGGAAAACATGCAGACAATGTGACAACCCGTCGCGTCGGACAAAGCTATGGGAATCAAACCCACACCCAAAGTGTGACTAGTACTTATCTCCTACCACTAGACTACGTGAGGTCCCTGGTTATTATGACAAATTATTTTTAGTTATATGATTTTATGAATCAAGAATAAGTTTATTTTGGGTTATCTCGGAAATTATTGACCTATCATGGGGGATATATGATTAGGTTAATTACTTTTCAATATTAAACTTTAAGAGAAACTGATGTTATTTGGAGATAAATGTGAATATTTACCTTGGAAGACAATGTGATTAAATCCTTCAATGATTTGGGTTTCAATCTTAGTTTGGTTTAATTTGATGAATTTTATGGAAAATTTTTTATCGAATGGTATTTGTTGAATTTGGGTTTTTTTGGAAAAAATTTGGAGATTAAGAATTGATTTTATTTTTATAAAGGATTATCCTTTTTGGGTATTATCTGATATCGTACTAACAATTTTTGGTTTTGGTTTTGGTCTAAAGACACAGGAAATATATTTTTCTCTTTTTTGGATTAGGTGATTCTCTAGAAGTTGATTATATCACACTTAATGTAAACAAGTCATCCTAAATACTCTTCTTTTGGAGAAAAAAAATGAGTTTGCGTATGAAATCTAGTAAGAGAAGAATGTCTACACGACAAGTAAGTATGTTTCATTGTGATTTAGTAGATCTCATAAATAAATTCCTCAATGAAAAGTAACTTAAATTTAAAATTTTTTCTGTTAATTTTTCCTACCGGGGAATCAAATACCGTTTAACCCATCACAAGTTTGTGATTTTCTGGTGATTAACTTTCTCCTAAACAAGTTTTCTATCACACTCCATCAGAGCATGACCCTTTTTCTCTTCCATGTCCATGTTTTCCTACATGGAATCCTAGTATGGGTTCACTTGGGTGACCTTTGTACTTCTCTTTCTTTATTTTAAAGTGATTGTTTTACTGACTCATTTTCTGATGTGGGGCTTTAAATGAAATTTCCAAGCCCAATTTTTAAATTTGCGAGGATGCAATTCCCAAAAGGGGGGAAGGATGTAAGATCCAAGGTAAATAAAGAATTTGACATTTTAATTTTTTTTAATATTTTTAAATAAAATATTAATATTACTTTAAAACAAATTCTATGTTCAATGGCATACCGAATACGCAACAATGAGTTTCTTTGAAATATTACATTGCACACTAGTAATATAATATTATTTTAAATGGTAGATAACATCAAGCCATTGGAATAGTGGGAATGAACAGAACTAACTAAAATATGATTATATATGTTTATTACATCTTTTTACATTATTCAATAAATTTTAGAGGCATAAAATGAAAATGAATCTAATTTTAAGAATAAATATTCTAATATTCTTTAAAAGGTCGATTAACCACCTTTTGATGATAACCCTTTTATTAAATATATTTTTGACAATTTTATATGTTATATTTTAAAAAATAAAATCCTTCTTTAGAATCAAGACATAAAAATTTACTTTTTGTAAATTTTTATTTTATTTTTCAGATAAAGTTCATTTTTTAATGAATAGTGAAAATGCTGTATTTTATATCAAAACCACCTTTTAATCTAATTTGATTATATGGTCAAATAATCTTTTTCATTGGTTTTAAAGTGTAATTAAAATATATTTTTACCATTTAATCCAATGGTGGTCATTTGAATAAATTTCACTTTGAAATTAGACATAAATAAGTGTCAATCTTTTAATAGATATTGTTTCTAAAAAACACAATATTTTTTTTTGACAATAGGAATTGATTATAAAATTCATTAATGAAAGTTATAAGTTTTTAATTTTTTATAATTGATATTATTTTTTAATTTGGAATATAAAATATAGCTTAGGATGAATTTTTGGTATTTTTCTGACAAATGTTCATTTTCAATAAATAGTGAAAAATAATGTATTTTAATTCAAAACTATCTTTTCATCCAACTTATTTATATAGTTATATTATCATTTTAATTTGTTTTAAGGTGTAATTTAATTTTGTTTTTATCATTTAATAAAATTTTGGTCATTGGATGTAATTTCACTTTTAAATTGGATGTAAAAACAAATCAATCTTTTGATATATTTTACTTTTTAAAAACCCATCTTTGGTTGTGAAAACAGGAATTAGTTTAAATTAATTACTTCAGTTTTTGTGTTTGGAATTTGATAAAATTGATTCCATATTTAGAATCATAAGGTCAAAATTATGTAGTTAAGACCCTTTTTCTGGACATTATGAATAGTAACAATGGTATTTATCTTAAATTATTGTGTTTAATTAGTAATCAGGTAGTTAAGTGTAATAAAATAATATCATAAACAAAACAAATGACCTCAACATGTGTCTTAATGTTATTGGTGGTGTTATGGACGACCATGAGATGCCATGTTCCAACCTTGGGACCCCATGTAATCACTTTATTGTAATAGTGACCTTTTATCATATTTTTTTAAAAGAAAGGAAAATGTAATTGAAGTATGTATCACCTATGTAAAACAATTTTAATTTTGTTTAAATAAATGATCTCTTTGACTATAAACATTTATTGGGAAGCTAAAAAGATTTACAACATTATGTTGAAGGTTTTATAATTTTCAGACATTAAATACTTAAATTTATTTATGACACTGTGATGATGCAGTGATTACCACATTAATGAACGATTTAAATAAAATGAAAAGATAAGGTAACATCTAAGACTTACACATGTGAAAATCCAATTGTATGGGTGTATTTAGAACCCTTATCACCTTATCCTTAAAATATACAATTGTAGGACCTTTAATATCCAAAAATTATTTTATAATCAAGTAACTTTTCAAGACTTTCCAAGAGTGCCCCTCCTCCCTCTTATAAAATGCCCCCACGTCTACCCCCATACCCACACCTATCAATCCTTTGGCTTGACCAAACTCTGCTCATTTTATATCTCCACAGGTAACGCCCCAAGCTTCTACGGTATGCTTATCCTTGAATAATGCAATAGCGTGTGTTGTACGCAACATCGAGTTCTAACACACCACAACCAATCAAACTAGCCATTATGAATAGTAATACCCACTTTTTAAAATTTATAAAGTTTATTTTTCAAAATGGACTTCATTTTTTGATTCAAAATATCGAAATGATCCTAGGGTGATTTTTTTGTATTTTTCTGAAAAACATCATTTCTTGATGAATAATGAAACCACTAAGTGGTAGTTAAAAAAACTGATTTTTTCATAAAACATAATTTTAGCACTTCTATTAGTGGAATTTAAAAAATCCGAGAGACACGGTTAATATCAGTGAGTAAAATGTGTTTCATTTAGATGAAAATAATTTTTGGGGAATAGTATCTTTTTACTTTTATTTACCATGGTTAAAAGTAAATAGGGTAATTAAGGGTAAAAATGATATTAATATTACCCTAACACATGTTATAAATCTATTGGACAAGTGTATCGCAACCAAAAACAACCTTAGGAATAATATATTATCATTTAGGTCCACATGGATTAGATTAGGACATTTATTATTATTTAATTCAACGAAGAGTAAAAAGAGTTAAAATCAGAATTTATTTGCTAAAAAATTATTAATATAGTGTTACACATAAGATAAATTCGATTATAAATATTCATTATAAAGATAAAAATATTTCCTACATAATGATATTTTATTTATATATTTTAGACATTAAATAAGTTAATTTATTTATGACTCAATGATGATGAAGTAATTAATACTAGTGAAAAATTAAAATAATTGATATTATAAATACCCAAATAAATATAATTTGAGACTTTTTATGAATTAAACTAATTTTATAGGTTAATATGACATGTTAGGAATGATTTAATTAAATTTTATCTAAGTAATCATTCTGTTATGATTTTCACAAAAATAAATTTTCCAAATAGTGTCAAAATTGACATAAAAGTGTTTTTTAAACAAATATTATATTATTAATTGATATTCAATTCTTAAAAATCTAAGGTTTGGCCAAGAGACTTATATCATGATAGGTGTATCATTAATGGACCACTTGGGGGTCTCTTGGAGGTATATATTATGTTTATTAACTATATAATATAAAAATACAAACTGACATGGTAACTGCCAAACTAATTAACTATGAGTTAAAACTAAAATATAAGATTAATATAATGACCCAATCCTGTATAAATTATAATTGTTGACTGGATTTTGACCCATACCCACCGTAACCTTTAAACAATCCACTTTGGAGCCATTAGAAACCAAATATGATTTTATTATAAAATAATATTTCTAGCTTTTCTAAAGGTGCCACTCACCCCTCTTATAAAAGGGCACTCCCCCTTCTCATTAATTCACACCATAAAATCAATTTTGATCATCAAAAATCTGCCTAAATACCTTCTGAACGTACCTCACATCATCCTAGAGGCCTTACTTTAGTCAGATAGCCAACCTATGGATCCCTTTTGATCAAATCAAATGGAAGAACCCGAAAAAGAGGTAATGTTTTCACCACCCTCTTTCAAGTTCCTTTCTTCTTCAACTTATTCTATCATTCCCAATCTAAAATAATAACTCCATTATATTATATATACTGTGATGGTGTTATAAATACTATACAACCATACTCATTATTCTATCCATACTTTTAATAACATGTCACCATACGTGCGTACGTACGACTTACTGTCTCCACGTCGTGGTGTAATTGTTATTCAATAAATTATCATTTGCATTGGTAGAATAATGATGTGTAATTAATGTAAATAATAAATATAACATGATCATGATTCTGTATATATGATATACTATCCATTTATTTATTATTTTAATATCAAAAAATGATATTTTTGCTCGTGCGTACGTACAGACTACCATCTCCACGAACGCGATGAGATTCATTCTCCATCGTATCCATTCAAGTCTAATTCTCAATTGATGATTAATAATAGTATCTAAGGACATGATATCATTCTGGATATGATTAAGATACAACCTATCCATAACAAACATGGCTTACGTAACAAAACATATAAAACAAAAAGAGTAAGTTAACACCCGAAACAATGATAATACTATGATATTATTAACAAATAAATGTTAAAAGATCATATATGATATCATATTAATGTATATTATTTTTGTATAATTTAATAACAATTATTTCACCATTATATAGGTGGTTAACCTACACCAACAAATTAAAAGTACAAGGTAAGTGTTTATTTCGCAATCTCTTCATTATTCGAGGTTGTTTATACGTAATAATCTACTAGGACTTCTTTATCATCCACATCGATGTTTCTTAAATATGTATTTCAAGACGTTTTTATTATTTACTATAATATTGGTTAAAGTCATTTATACCCTTGTTGTCTTTTACATGTGGTTTATAAAGGAATCTTTCAGTCGTTTTCCAAACAAGGTCTTTTTTAACCTTTTCGACGTAATTAAGGTAAGAATTTTTTTAACTTATACGACGGGTGCAGCTATTTTCCGCCATTATAAAATCGTCATAGCTTCCCTTACAAACTTATAAGAATATTTTTGATGGAAATGTTTTATTTTATAAATATATTGCTCTAAAATGATTTCAAAATAGAAAGAGATATTTCTGTAAAAAGATTTTCCATTTCATCTATGGCAACATCCTTTGATGGATTTTACGCTTATTTGAAGTTGATTTATTATGATACAAAACTTCTATATTGTATTGAAGGTTTTGTGATATGTTTGACTATGGATGTGTTATTTTTATACCGTTCATGGTTTATAGATGATGTATTTACATTTCAAATTCTAGTTTTAATATGAATGTTTATGTTATGTTTAAACCTTTTCATAAGGGAATGCATTGGACTTAAAATGTGACGGGTGGATCCCGCTATAGCTCCTCAATGCATCGGTAGGTCTCATAAGACAATCTAGTGTCTTGGATCAAGGCCTATAAAAAATGTTATTTGTAGTCTTGGCACGAGGCCTTAGCTATGTGGTTATGATAGTCTGGAATTATGCATTCCATCATTATGAAAGTGGTTATTGATATTGCATGTGATTATTCGATTTGTAGAATATCCATTGGAATAAGTAAATGGAATTATTTCATTTTATTTTTTCCATACTTTGTTGATGTTAAAGTTTAAAATGATTTTGTTTTAGTTATACATTTCCTTAAATGTTTATTCTTATTTATGAAAGATTCCGCTATATTGTTATCCTTATTGGGCATCAGAACGAACTATTCAAACCTTAGAAGACATGTTGAGATCCTGCTCACTTGACATTCAGGGTATGTGAGATCAATATTTACCTTTATTAGAATTTTCATATAACAATAGATTCCATTCGAGTATTCATATGGCACCATATGAAGCTTTATACGAAAAAAGATGTTGCACACAAACCTGTTGGGATAGCGTTGGTGAAAGAAAACTCGTAGGCCCATAACTGGTGGAGGAAAAAAATGGAAAAGGGTGAAAGTTTTACAAAACCATATCAAAGTAGCTCAAAGTAGGCAAAAGAGCTATGCCGATAATCGAAGGAAGGATTTGGAATTTCAAGTCAGTGAACATGTTTTCTTGAAGGTATCTCCATGGAAGGGAGTCATAGGTTTCAGTAAGAAAGGTAAATTGAGTCCCAGTGACATCAGACCTTTCAAAATTCTAGAATGAATTGGGGTTGTAGCTTACCGATTGGCAATGCCACAAAGGCTCTCCAAAGTTCACGATGTTTTCCACGAATCTCTATTGAGGAAATACATGCCTGACCCAATGCATGTACTCACGTATGAGAAATTATCAATGGAACCCGATCTGTCTTATTGCGAAGATCCCGTCAAGATTCTTGATACGAGAGAATAGGTACTAACAAACCGGATGACTCGCCTCGTAAAATACTTTTATAGAAACCATAAGATGGAAGAGGCAACGTGGGAACCCGAGGAACCCCTAGTACAAAACCTTTGTTTATGTCAGTTTTTTTCTTTTTAACGTCGGTTTTTAGGCGACGTTTTTGCGAGCGACGTTAAAAATACGATTTTTTACGTCGGTTATTAAAAAACCGACGTAATAAAATGGTGTAATATATTTTTTAATGTCAGTTTTTAAAAAACCGACGTGAAATACATTCTGTAAAATGGCAATAAGAAGCCATTTTTTACGTGGGTTTTTGAAAAAACTGACATTATAAGTCATTTTTTACGTCGGTTATTTAATAACCGATGTTAAAATTAACGTCGGTTATTAAATAACCGAAGTAATAAATGTTTAGTATCTTGTACAAAATTTTCTATTCTTTCATTTTGTTGGAATTACCTGTTTTGATAATCCCAAATCATGCTTAAACATTGATTATGATGTATTAAAACCTTGCATTAATCTGATTATTCTATGCTTAAACGTATTTTATTCTAAACAGTTCATATTCTTACTCTCATAACTTTACTGTAACAGCTTACAGTAGTATTTACAAAAGTTTAGTATTGTTAGCTACCAGTCAGAGTTTTCTTTTCAAAGTCACAGTTACAGTTAATTGTCACCTTAAGTTACTGTTGCAATAAGTTCACAGTTACAAGGTTACAGTCGAAGACTAATACAAGCTTACAGTTACGAGTCTACTGCTATCTATTGTCAAATCTCACAGACGAAGGTCACAGTTACAAGACTTCTGTTCAAAGTTTTCTCGGCTCAAGTTCACAGTCGAACAAGTCTACAGTTGGAACAAGTTCACAGTCGAACAAGCCTACAGTCATAAGTCTACAGTCAAGGTTACAGTCAGACAGCTTCTGTCGACTAAGTCTACTGATGATCGAGGTCTACAGTTGACAAAGGTTACAGTTCTACAAATTTGATGTTACAAGTCTACAGTTAGAAAGGCTACAGTTACATGGAGTAAAAGCTACCATTGCAAGCCTACAGACATCAAGCCTTTTGTTGAAGTCAGCAGTCAGAAGGAAGTCCACAGTTGGAAGACCACAGTTGAAGTCAACAGTGACATACATTCTCGACTCACTGTTTTAATTTCTTTATTTCCTACATTTAATCTATCTAACGGTCATATCATACATTTTGATGATTTGTCAAATATCTGATAAAGGTTGTCGGATGTCAGGAACCCGTACCTCGTACCTGCTGAAAAGAAATCTTTTCTGTCCCCTGTCGGGAGATAAATACGAGAGGACTACGCTGCCCAAAAAGAATGCGAACCAGAGAAGTGCGTGTGTGGACGAAATATACCAGAAACACAAGAAGATAAAAACGAGTTCCATCAAGAACACAGAGAAGCATATAGACAATCAAGTATACTCGAGAAGTGTTCTGTGCATACAAGAAAAACCCTGAAGAACTTCATCGACTACATTCTCACTACCTGTGAACCTGGAGCATACGACACTCTGTTTCTCAAACAGAAACGAGAAGAGGACTCAAACTCTCTTCTGATCGAATACAAGAGCTACACTGAGATCACCAGAACCACTTCTAATCTCTACATCTCTTGTTCTGTGATTTATTCTACATTTTGAGCAGTGTGTGTTATCTGCTGTATTAAACACACACACTAACTCCTGTACTTTCACTGGAGGATCTGTAAATCCTCAGAAAATCTTTTTGCATCCCATTTCCCACTGTGGATAGTGGTAGAGGTGTTGTGACCTGGTCAGCTTGCTGCTGTTGTTTGTTTTCCCACGAAGAACTGTGGTAGAGGTCTTGTGACCTGGACAGTGTGTTCACTGTTGTTAACCCCGATCCAGGGTGTGGATCATTTTATATAAACTTTTGAGAGGACTAAGTCTCGGCTTGAGACTGAACCTCTTGGTTAATTCTCTGTGTTTATAGTTATACTCTATATCCATACTATACATATTTATTTCATATTCCGCTGCTATTACTTTGAAATATAATCTATCTTCAAAGCTACTTTGATAATTAAATTCGCAAGTGTTTATATTTGTTATAAATCAGTAAGTTAGTTTCAGAAGTTAATTTAATCATAAGATTAAGTTAACTGAGAATTAATCAATCTTTGAGAAACTAATTGAACCTTTATAATCTATATAAATTCACTACAGTTTAATTTGTTTTTGAAATTGGGGGATTTTAATAGAAATTGTTTTTAACGGAAATTTTAATTGGAACTCAATTCACCCCCCCCCCCCTCTTGAGTGTCCACTCCGACCAACATTTGGTATCAGAGGTTGTGTTTATCTCTGTTATACTTGCTCAAAGTTTTATTTTAACTCTCTGTTTTTAAACTGTGATTGTAGTTTTATCTAAAAGATCATAAATTTCTGTTAGTTCTAAATTTTATCTCTTTAAAACATTTTCTAGAATTTCCTTATGGATAATAGACTAGAAGGTGCTGCTACTAACAGGCCACCCTTCTTTAATGGTGTGAATTATGCCCAATGGAATCTCAAAATGAAAATTCATTTGGAAAGTATGGGTTTTGATATTTGGACTGCTATAGAGTCTCAATACAATATTCCAGAAACTGAAAGAATAACTTGGGATGAACCTACTAAAGTAGCTTACAATAATAATTGTAAGGCTATGAATGCTCTCTACTGTGCTCTAGGAGATGAGGAATTCAATAGAATTTCTGCATGTAAAACTGCTTTTGAAATCTGGAAAACCTTAGCTGTTTCTCATGAAGGAACAACTAATGTCAAGGAAATGCGGTTAAACACTTATACTATCAAATATGATAACTTTAAGATGAAAGCTGATGAACCTATTTCTGATATGTATCTCAGGTTTAATGAGATAGTCAACACAATGAGCTCACTCGGAAAGATTGTTCCAGCAAAGGAGAAAATCATGAGATTATTGAGATGTCTGCCTGACAGATGGAGAGGCACATCCGTTTCAATTAGAGAATCCTGTGATATTGGAACTTTGCCTATCAAGGAGTTAATTGGTAAGCTGATGATGTACGAAGAAGAGCTCAAGGTAAATAAAGAGTAAGATTAGGAACCAAAACAAAAATTTGTAGCTTTTAAGTCTACTGCATCAAAGAGCAATGACAAGGAGAAAGTGCATATACCAACTGAAAGCTCATCTAGTGAAGACTTAGATTCTGACAGTGATGCCGAGATATCACAAATAGCAAGGAAATTCATGAAGTTCTATAGGAAGAAGAAGTTCTTCAGAAAACCAAACTACAAGGGTAAGTATGATAGACAAGGTAAGTGGAAGAAATATTGGAAGAAAACTGATAAAGAAGAAGACATAGTTCGCTATGAATGTAAAAGGAAAGGACACATCAAAGCTGACTGTCCTAAGTTAAAATTCAAGAAGAAATATGAGTACAAGGACAATAATTATAAGAAAGCTATGAAGGCCACCTGGAGTGCTTCAGAAGACAGCACAAGTGAATGAGTGTCTAGTGATTCTGAATGAAATCGTGCTAATATGTGTTTCATGACAAACACATCTGAGGTAACCTTAGACACTCCCACTTTAAGCTCTTATTATTCTGAAGGTGAAACAGAATCTGGTTCTGATTCTGAAAATATGTCTAAAGATGAATTGACTGAATACTGTAAAATGCTGGAAGAAACGTGTAATGAACTAAAGGATAAATATAAGTCTCTAAAGAAACAGCATGCTCTTACTGCAAGTGTCAAGTCTGCACTTGATGTAGAAAAAGAGAAAAATGTTCAATTATTAAAGGAGAATACAGAACTGAAACTATCTAATGAACAACTTAGAAAGGACTTAGAAACATTCACAAATGGAAAAGATACTCTAACCCAACTTCTAGGAAAGCAAGTTGCACCTAAGTATGCTACTGGCTTGGGATACCAACCTGGACAAAGACAGTTTACTAAAACCCGATTTATTTCCAAGTCTGGAAAAAATACTGCTAGTTCCAGTTTTGGAAATTCGTATGCCTCAACTGGTTATATAAATAGTTGTCGATCAAGTAAAGTATATCTCTCTAAATCTGTTGCATCTATTAATTGTATGGGACCCATAAAACAAATCTGGGTACCTAAATCCTTGATTGCTAACATATCTGGACCCAAGAAAATCTGGGTACCAAAGTCATTTCTTGTCTAATCTGTTTTGTAGGAAATCTGTTTGAAAAGCAATTACAAGAAGGTATGGTACTTAGACAGTGGATGTTCAAGACACATGTCTGGGGACTATTCGTGCTTCAAAAGCTTAATAAAGGTTGATGAAGGATATGTCACGTTTGGTGATAACTCAAAAGGAAAAATCATCGGCTTAGGCCAGATTGGTAACACTGACTCAGTATTAATTTCCAAAGTTTTATTTGTTGATGGACTTAAGTACAACCTACTTAGCATTTCTCAATTGTGTGATGATGGTTTTAATGTCAAGTTTGAAAACAATTCTTGTGATGTTTATAATTCCAAAAATGCTTTAATATTTTCTGCCTTAAGAAATGAAAATGTTTATGCTGTTGACTTAAAAACTTTAGCTAAACATAATGTTACTTGCTTAAATGATTTTCATAAAGAGTCATGGTTGTGGCATAGGAGATTAGGACACTGCAACATTCACTCACTTAGAAAACTCTCTAAGAAACACCTAGTTAGAGACCTTCCTAAGCTTGAATTCCCAAATGACAAAGTGTGTAATCCCTGTCAAAAGGGAAAACAACACAAAGTTTCTTTTAAACCAAAGAAAGAAGTTTCAACTTCTCAACCACTTGAACTGGTTCACATGGATTTGTTTGGACCATCAAGAATTTCATGTCTAAATGGGAAGCACTATGTTTATGTTCTTGTAGATGACTTTTCTAGATATACTTGGGTATACTTTCTAGCTCACAAAAGTGAAGCCTGCTCTTCCTTTGTTAAATACTCTAAGTCTGTAGAAAATCTTAGTGGACTTAAGATTAAGACCTTGAAAAGTGATCATGGCCGTGAGTTTGAGAATCAAGAATTTGAATCTTACTGCTCACACAATGGCTATGCTCACAATTTTTATGCTCCTAGGACACCTCAACAGAATGGTGTAGTGGAAAGAAGAAACCGAACCCTGTAAAAAATTGCAAGGACTATGCTTAATGAATATGACCTGCCGGTTTACTTTTGGGATGAAGCTGTAAATACAGCCTGCTATGTTATTAATAGAGTCTTGATTAGACCGATTCGTAAGAAAACCCCTTATGAGTTGTGGAATAATAGGAAGCCTAAGGTTAATTACTTTAGAGTTTTTGGTTGCAAAGTCTTTATTCTGAATACTAAAGATAATCTTGATAAATTTTCTCCAAAAAGTGATGAAGGAATTTTCCTAGGTTACTCTATGTCTAGTAAAGCCTATAGAGTGTTCAATAAGAAAACCAAATGTGTGGAAGAATCTGTTCACATCAAGTTTGATGAGACTGATCCACATGAGTCTAAAACTTCTCTTGAAGATGTTGAAGAAGACTTATCTGTTCTGGACCTAAATGACAAATCTAAAGAACCTGCAATAAAAACATCCAGTTCTGGACTTTTTCTAGAATCTTCCTCTGTGGAACCCGAACCTATAAATGAACCTGAAATCTCTAGTTCAACCCTTACCAAATCAACTAGGATTCTAAAGAATCATCCTTTAGATGTTGTTGTTTGTAATCTTGATAGAGGAACACAAACTAGAGCTTCTCTAAGAGATCAGGTTGAACATCAAGCTTTTCTTTCACAGCTTGAACCCAAAAATGTCAATGATTCTATCAGTGATGAATTCTGGGTAATGGCTATGCAAGAAGAACTAAATCAGTTTGAAAGAAACAAAGTTTGGGAATTAGTGGAAAGACCTAAAGATACTCTTACCATAGGCACTAAATGGGTGTTTAGAAACAAAATTGATGAGTTTGGTAACATAATCAGAAACAAAGCTAGGCTAGTTGCACAAGTGTATAGTCAGGAAGAAGGAATAGACTATGAGGAAACCTTTGCACCCGTGGCTAGACTAGAGGCCATTAGGATATTACTTGCTTATGCTGCTCATCTGAATTTCAAATTATATCAAATGGATGTTAAAAGTGCTTTTCTAAATGGATATATAATTGAAGATGTATTTGTGGAACAACCTCCTGGTTTTACAAATCCCCATTTTTCTAATCATGTTTTTAAACTATCTAAAGCTTTATATGGTTTAAAGCAAGCTCCAAGAGCTTGGTATGATAGGCTCAGCTCTTTTCTTATTTCTAAAGGATTTACTAAAGGGATAGCTGATCCTACTCTTTTTATTAAATGGATTTCTAAAGATGTCTTAATAGTACAAATCTATGTGGATGATATTATTTTTGGATCTTCTAAAAATTCTTTATGTGTTGATTTTTCCAAAATAATGCAAAATGAGTTTGAAATGAGTTTAATGGGAGAACTCAAATTTTTTCCTTGGATTTCAGATCTTTCAAAATAAAAATGGTATTATTTTGAACCAAAGTAAATATATTAAAGATCTTCTAAAACGTTTTTCTTTGGATGGCACCAAAGGCAGTGACACACCTATGAGCACCACTTGCAAGTTGGACAGTGATGAAACTGGTGAACCAGTGGATCAAACCAATTACAGAGGTATGATAGGTAGTCTACTGTACCTTACTGCTAGTAGACCTGACATCATGTTCAGTGTATGCATGTGTGATCGGTTTCAAGCCAATCCAAAAGAGTCTCATTTGACTGCTGTTAAAAGGATTTTCAAATATCTAAAACATACTCCCAATTTGGGATTATTTTATCCAAAAGGACAATCATTTGATTTATTATGTTATTCTGATGATGATTTTGCTGGCTGCAAGTTAGATAGAAAGAGCACCTCTGGAACATGTCACATTTTAAGCAAGTCACTAGTATCTTGGTGTAGTAAGAAGCAGAATTCTGTTGCATTGTCTACTGCCGAAGCTGAGTATATAGCTGCTGGTAGCTGTTGTGCACAAATCTTGTGGATGAAACACACTTTACTAGACTATGGATATCAATTCAAACATGTCTCTATAAGGTGTGACAATACAAGTGCTATTAACATTTCTAAAAATCCATTATCTCATGCTAGGACAAAACATATTGATGTGAGACATCACTTTCTGAGGGATCATAATCAAAAAGGTGATATCACTCTTGAGTTCATTGGCACTGAACATCAGTTAGCTGATATTTTTACAAAGACCTAGAATTCTGAGAGATTAAGTTACATCAAACATGAGTTAGGTATGATTAACTATAGCACAGTTGAAACCTCACAGTTAGAACCTCACTGTTGAAACCTCACAGTTAGAACCTCACAGTTGAAACCTCACAGTTAGAACCTCACAGTTGAAACCTCATAGTTGAAACCTCACAGTTGAAACCTCACAGTTGAAACCTCACAGTTGAAACCTCACAGTTGAAACCTCACAGTTAGACCTCACCGGTGTACCTCACTGTTACATCTCTCTGTAGGCTGTTTCGCTGTTTAATCTTATTTTATTTTTGCGGGAATTCGAACCGTTTCTTTTCTTTATACTTTTATTTCTAAATCCCTAAATGATAAAATTGAGAACATCGAACATATCTCAATCCACTCATCTCGACCCTTGCTCTCTCAAGTCCTAAACCCTAATCCTTCAACTGAACCTCGAAACCTCATTCAGTTCCAATGGCTAGAACAAAGCGACCCCCGACTGTCAACGAAGATGCACCAATGCCAAAGAGGACTCAAGTCGAATCCAGTGGCACCGGGAACGCCTTGATAAGACCTGTTAATCCACATCTGACTAAGAGAGAAATAGTTGCTAAGAAGGAGCTAAGTGAAGAGTGGATTTTATCGAGCAGATCATTAGTACTGGCAGTGCTTAATGAGCAAGGATGGACCGAATGCTTCGCAAACAATAATGGACCGTACTACCCGAAGCTGGTGAAGGAATTCTATGAATATCTACAGTTCGAGGAAGAGGATGATCAGCATAGACTGGTATCCAGAGTAAATGGTAATGAAGTCAGTTTTTCATCAGTTGAATGGGCTGCATGTTTAAGAGTTCCTCATGAGGGTATTTACAACAACTATTCTGGAGCGGCTCCTCTAAATAGTAGAATCTTTGATCATGAGACGGCTCTGGAAGAACTTACACGAAATGGCACAGTAAGGAAGATTATTGCTGCTGAAATGTGTGGAGAGGACAGGCTTCTGTTTAAGTTTATTCAGCATGTACTGAGTCCTAGAAGAGGAGATTTTGCAACTCTGAAGCATCAAGATATTTACTTGATGTACTTATTAAAACATGGAAGGAAGGTCAACCTTTGTAGGTTGCTGATGGCTCAGATGGAGGACATGATAAAGGCAAGCTCAAAATCAAGTGCCTTGTTTCATGCTAAACTCATTTCGGTTATGTTGAAAGTGAAAGGTGTAGCTGGAAGTCAGGAAGAGTTGATAGTGGCAAAGAACAGTGTATGTATCTCGAAAGTAATCTGCAAATTCATGAAGATCAGTTGGAATCCCTAGAAGAAATCATGGGTGAATGATGAGGAGAGAATCTATGATAATTTTAGCCCATCTACTCATCCCTCTAGACCGAGAGATAGGAGAGATCAGGCTTAAAGCCTGATGATCCTGAACCTGTATACTCAGATGATGAACAGACTGCAGTAGTTGGAAACTCTGCAAGAGAGAACACCCCAATTGATGAAGGGAGTGATCCTGATACTACTCACAGTCCTGTCAGGACAGTGACGTTTGGAGCAGCAAGCCCTCCAAAGGAACTACCTAGTAGAGAACCTATTCTAAGAGACATTGAGACTGAGTCTACAGAAGAAGAAGAAGAAGAATCTCAATATTTTGTCAAGGACACCTCTGACGAGGGTGATACAGTCGAAGAAGAAGAGGCTGGAGCTTTAAATGAAAATCAAGCAACTGTTGCAGAAGATAAAGAGGAGATCAGTGGTGAAGAAACAAAAGAACTCAGTATGAGCCCTCTGATAGGGTATACAGACAAGTCAGTGTCTGACCAGGAAGCAGGAGTGGTCTCTACTACTGTTGTCATGGAAGTGGTTGATGACCCAACAGAGAAGGAGGCTAACCTCACTGCTGAACCTACAGAGGAAGCAAGTATGGAACCTGCTAGAGCTACAGAAGAGAACTTAGAGTTACCCAGAGTTGAGCAGATAGTAGAAAGTGTTCAGGAAGGACCTCCAAGTGAGGGGGAGCGTGTTGGTTCAGTCTCAGTACTGTTTGATATAGAAGGATGGACCTCAGATCCAGGATACATGGTGTTAGGACTCAATTATGAGGATTCAGATGAGGAAAACCAACCACCAAGAAATCCAGTTATCCTAACTAACAGCTCTCCAGTGTTAGAAACTGAAAGATTGGCCACCAAGGAAGACCTTGAATCCTTAAAGAATGAAATGAAGGAGACCATCAGACAGTCTGTTGCTGCATTGAAAACAAGTCTTTTTTGATGAGATGAAAAATGTAGAACAATCCTTAGAATTATCTCTAGGATGTGTTGTGGGAAGTCCAATCAAAGAAGTGATGGATGAAATGAAAGTGTGCCACACTCAAATTGAAAGCTGGACTGGAGCAGTAGTGGCCCTCAGACAATCAGTTGCTTCTTTAACTGCCCTGAGCAGTTCTCAGACACAAGTGGCTACTGAGATTCGATACATCAAAGAAGTGGTCAAGCAGTTTGTGGAAGTATTTGAGGCTTTCAAGAAATCAGTAAAAGAACACTTTAGCAATCAGGATGCTGTCATTCAGAAAGTGATTGGAAATCTAACTCAGTCTTTCAAGGAGACAGTGGCATTCTCAGTCAAGTCCCTTCCTTCATCTAGATCTCCTGTAGACCTTGAGCAGTTTAGAACCCTGCTCAGAGAAGAGCTTACTCAGGCCCGTGCAAATGACACATCAGACCTACAGATCCTTGCTACTACAAGAGAAGTCAGTGGCTTTGTTCGTGAGCACCTGCAGGCTGCTACTGCTTCTCAGGAGGCCATCAAAAGTAAAGTGGATTATTACTTTGATCGGATTTTCACCAAGCATCAGTTGAACAATCACTTCAAGCTCATGCTAGAAACTATGAAGCTGCCTCCTGTAACTCAAGCTTTCAAAGAACAAGTTAGCAAGCTACGAGAATTGACCCCGGCTTTGGATAAATTCTTGGAAAACAAAGATGACTTCTTATCTACCATGGACAGAGGAGGAAACATCATCATGGATTTCAGGAATCTGCTCCTACCTTTTCTTCATGTGGACTGCACACCTGTTATAGTTCCTCCTGCCCTACCTGTCTCTAACCCCAGTGGTTCTTCCATAATGTCTCCTGCTGATGCCCTCAGAAGCCTTAGACCACTGATCCCTCGGCAAGCTACTCACTACAGGCCTTCAGGGGCCTCTGTTGCTTCCCCTCCAGACATTCCTGCTGCCATTCCTCAGCATGTTGATCCTTCACCTCCTGCTCCATCTTCTTCCTCCAAAGGAAAAGATCCCTTACCTACAGATGAAGAGGATTGAGTCTGTTTATGTTTTTTTGATAGGGATCATGTATTCACGTTTTGGGTCATGTAATGCACTCCTTATTAATACAATGTTTATTTTCTCTCACTCTGTCTTTCTTTTTGTTAATCACAAAGGGGGATAAATAGATAGGGGGAGAAATGGGGAGAAATAGGGAAAACTCAAGGGAGAAATGAACCTATACAAAGAGGAGAAATCCTTGCGGATTATACCTAATTTTTGTGCTCATATTGCTAATACTATGTTTTGAACACTTCTCTCTGATACTTCTATATTTCATACTGACATAATTTGTGATTATCAAAAAGGGGGAGATTGTTGGAATCACCTGTTTTGATAATCCCAAATCATGCTTAAACATTGATTATGATGTATTAAAACCTTGCATTAATCTGATTATTCTATGCTTAAACGTATTTTATTCTAAACAGTTCATATTCTTACTCTCATAACTTTACTGTAACAGATTACAGTAGTATTTACATAAGTTTAGTATTGTTAGCTACCAGTCAGAGTTTTCTTTTCAAAGTCACAGTTACAGTTAACTGTCACCTTAAGTTACTGTTGCAATAAGTTCACAGTTACAAGGTTACAGTCGAAGACTAATACAAGCTTACAGTTACGAGTCTACTGCTATCTATTGTCAAAGCTCATAGACGAAGGTCACAGTTACAAGACTTCTGTTCAATGTTTTCTCTGCTCAAGTTCACAGTCGAACAAGTCTACAGTTGGAACAAGTTCACAGTCGAACAAGCCTACAGTCATAAGTCTACAGTCAAGGTTACAGTTAGACAGCTTCTGTCGACTAAGTCTACTGATGATCGAGGTCTACAGTTGACAAAGGTTACAGTTCTACAAATTTGATGTTACAAGTATACAGTTAGAAAGGCTACAGTTACATGGAGTAAAAGATACCATTGCAAGCCTACAGACAGCAAGCCTTTTGTTGAAGTCAGCAGTCAGAAGGAAGTCCACAGTTGGAAGACCACAGTTGAAGTCAACAGTGACATACATTCTCGACTCACTGTTTTAATTTCGTTATTTCCTACATTTAATCTATCTAACGGTCATATCATACATTTTGATGATTTGTCAAATATCTGATAAAGGTTGTCGGATGTCAGGAACCCGTACCTCGTACCTGCTGAAAAGAAATCTTTTCTGTCCCCTGTCGGGAGATAAATACGAGAGGACTACGCTGCCCAAAAAGAATGCGAACCAGAGAAGTGCGTGTGTGGACGAAATATACCAGAAACACAAGAAGATAAAAACGAGTTCCATCAAGAACATATAAAAGCATATAGAAAATCAAGTATACTCGAGAAGTGTTCTGTGCATACAAGAAAAACCCTGAAGAACTTCATCGACTACATTCTCACTACCTGTGAACCTGGAGCATACGACACTCTGTTTCTCAAACAGAAACGAGAAGAGGACTCAAACTCTCCTCTGATCGAATACAAGAGCTACACTGAGATCACCAGAACCACTTCTAAACTCTACATCTCTTGTTCTGTGATTTATTCTACATTTTGAGCAGTGTGTGTTATCTGCTGTATTAAACACACACACTGACTCCTGTACTTTCACTGGAGGATCTCTAAATCCTCAGGAAATCTTTTTGCACCCCATTTCCCACTGTGGATAGTGGTAGAGGTCTTGTGACCTGGAAAGCATGCTGCTGTTGTTTGTTTTCCCACGAAGAACTGTGGTAGAGGTCTTGTGACCTGGACAGTGTGTTCACTGTTGTTAACCCCGATCCAGGGTGTGGATCATTTTATATAATCTTTTGAGAGGACTAAGTCTCGGCTTGAGACTGAACCTCTTGGTTAATTCTCTGTGTTTATAGTTATACTCTATATCTATACTATAAATATTTATTTCATATTCCGCTGCTATTACTTTGAAATATAATCTATCATCAAAGCTACTTTGATAATTAAATTCGCAAGTGTTTATATTTGTTATAAATCAGTAAGTTAGTTTCAAAAGTTAATTTAATCATAAGATTAAGTTAACTGAGAATTAATCAATCTTTGAGAAACTAATTGAACCTTTATAATCTATATAAATTCACTACAGTTTAATTTGTTTTTGAAATTGGGGGATTTTAATAGAAATTGTTTTCAACAGAAATTTTAATTGGAACTCAATTCACCCCCCCCCCCTCTTGAGTGTCCACTCTGACCAACACATTTGATAGGACATTTAGCTCAAATAGATTTACGGATCAAAAGTTATGACCATCAGAAGTTTGATATTTTTTTCAAGGAAAGATTGAATGAGCAAACCGTAGCTTCATATTAGAAGGAATTTTTGAATCTATAGTGGGATTTATAGTTTTATCATGATATAAAGAATCATCCATCATTATAATAAATTAACAATCCTTAAATGGTATATCAATTAAGAAAACTATTCATAGAAAATATAAATCATGGAAAAATAATTACAAATACCTTGATGAGGTCGCGGAAATAAGAAATCATTGATTCACGTTGAAGATAAAACAATTTGATTTGGTGGAATGATTATGGTTGAATGAAATGATCATAAAATGGTATATCAATTAAGAAAAAAAATCATAAAAATCATAAAACATGGATGTATGATTAAATATACCTTAACGAGATCGCGAAAAGAAGAAATAATTGATTCACGTTCGAGAGAAAAAGAGTCGATTTTGGGGAATGATAATGGTTGAAATAAATGACCGTCAAATTAGGATGGGTGTATAATGGAAACATATAATTTATATTCTATGAGAAAACACGGTATTAAAAATTTTAGGCGGCATTTCAAAATTTTGATGTCGCGATGTGAAAAAATTGAAATTTTGCGTTTGTGGGATATTAAAAATATCATTCACATCGGTTTTATGATAACTGATGAGAAAAGATATTAAAATTTTAACTTATTTTTCATGTCGGTTATTATAAAGCTGACGTTAAAAATCAATCTTCGTCACTCTTTCACGTCAGTTATTAAATAACCGACGTGAAAAATAGATTTTCATGAATTTTTCACGTCTGTTATTTAATAACTGACGTTACAAGGTATTTTTCACGTCGTTTATTTAATAACCGACATGAAAAAAGTTTACAAAAATGTATTTAAATTTTCAAGCTTTAATTTGATAGGTCATAGAGCTCAAACGGAGTTACGGATTAAAAGTTATGGCCTTCAAAAGTTGGACATCCTTAAGACATCGTTTAGAGGTGATCAACTTCTGAAGGCCATAACATTTAATCCGTAACTCTGTTTGAGCTCCGTTACCTGTCAAATTAAATAATGAGAAATAAAATACATTTTTGTAATCATTTTTTACATCGGTTATTAAAAAACCGACGTGAAAAATAAGTGAAAATTTTAATATATTTTCCTGGAAAATGATTTTTCACGTCGGTTATTTAATAACTGAGGTAGAAAAGTGATTTACATTGATTTTTCACGTCGGTTATATAATAAGCGATGTGAAAAATCAGATAAAATGGATTTTTACGTCGGTTCTTATATAACCAACATGAAAAATCAGCGAAAATGTATTTTGACGTCGGTTATATAATAATCGACGTGAAAAATCAATTTGTAGATATTTTCACATCGGTTCTAAATACCCGACGTGAAAAATGGTGACGTAAAAAAAGGTTTTTCTACTAGTGAACTTATAATGAAGAACCACCTGAGTCTTTTCATGTGGTAGTATTCTAGAAATTTTGATAATAAAATTATTTGAAGTAGGGGAGAAGGTAACACCCCAAACATCTACGGTACGCTTTTCTTTGAATAATGCAATAGCGTGTGTTATACGTAACAACGAGTTCTAACACACCACAACCAATCAATCTAGCCATTATGAATAGTAATACCCACCTTTTGAAATTTATATATTTTATTTTTCAAAATGGACTTCATTTTTAGATTCGAAATTTCAAAATTATCCTACGGTGATTTTTTGGTATTTTTCTGAAAAACATCATTTTTTGATAAGTGAAACCACTAAGTGATAGTTAAAAAACTGAATTTTTCATAAAACATAATTTTACCGCATCTGTTAGTGGAATTTAGAAAATCTGAGAGACACGGTTAACATCAAGGAGTAAAATGTGGCTCATTGAGATGAAAATAATTTTTTGTGATTGTAACTCTTTACTTTTATTTACCACGGTTAAAAGTAAATAGGGTAATTAAGGGTAAAAATGATATTAATATTACCCTAACACATGTCCTAATTCTATTGGACCAGTTTATCTCGACCAAAAACAAACTTATAAATAAAATATTATCATTTAGGTCCACTTGGTTTAGATTAGGAAATTTATTATTATTTAATTCAATGAAGAGTTAATAGAGTTAAAATAAAAGTTTATTTACTAAACCATTTTTAATATAAGGATACACAAAAGATAAATTAGATTATAAATATTAATTAGAATTCTAAAACTATTTACTACATAATTATAGTTTATTTATAATTTTTAGACATTATATAAATTAATTTATTAATGACACAATGATGATGCAGTAATTACCATTATTGTGAAACATTAAAATAATTGATATTATAAATACCCAAATAAGTATAATTTGAGACTTTTTATGAATTACACTAATTTTCTAGGTTAATATGACATGTTAGGAATAATTTAATAAACTTTTTTCGAAGTAATCATTCTGTTATGATTTCCACAAAAATCAATTTTCCAAATAGTGTCAAAATTGAAATAAAAGAGTTTTTAAAACAAATATTATATTATTCATTGATATTCAACTCATAAAAATCTAAGGTTTGGTAAAGAGACTTATATCATAACAGGTGAATCATTAATGGACCACTTGGGGGGTCTCTTGGAGGTATATAGTATGTTTAATAACTATATAATATAAAAATACAAAGTGACATGGTAAGTGTCAAACTAATTAACTAAGAGTTAAAACTAAATGATAAGTTTAATATGATGACCCAAGCCTGTCTAAATTCTCTTATTTGAGTGGATTTATACCCATACCCACCTTATCATTTAAATAATCCACTTTGGAGCCATTATAAACCGAATATGAATTTATTATAAAATAATATTTCTAGCTTTTCCAAAGGTGCCCCTCAACCGTCTTATAAAAGGGAACTCCCCCTTCTCATTAATTCACACCGTAAAAGCCATTTGGCTCGTCCAAAATCTTCCCAAATACTCTATAAACGTCCCTAAATTCATCATTGAGGCCTTACTTTAGTCATAAAGCCATCTTATGGAGCCCTTGTGATAAAATCAAAAGGAAGGACCGGAAGAAGAGGTAATGTTTTCACCACCCTCTTTCAAGTTCATTTCTTCTTCAACTTCTTATTTCTTTCCCATTCAAAAATAATATATCCAGTATCTTATATATAATATGATGTTATTATAAATATGGTAAAACCATATTCAGTATTCTATCCATCCTTTGAATATCATGTCACCATACGTGCATGCGTACGGCTTACCGTCTCCACGTCGTGGTGTAATTGTTATTCAATAAATTATTATTTGGATGGGTATAATAATGATGTGTAATTCATGTAAATAATAAATATAACATGATAATTATTCTGTATATATGATATACCATCCAATTATATATTATTTTAATATCAAAAGAATGATATTTTCCCTCATGCGTACGTATAGACTACCGTCTCTACGAACGCGATAAGATTCATTTTCCATCGTATCCATTCCAGTCCAATTCTCATTTGTTGATTAATAATAGTATCTATGTACATGATATCATTCTTAATATGATTAAGTTATAGCCTATCCATGACAAACATATCTTAAGTAACAAAACATATAAAATAAAACGTGTACGTTAACACCCGAAACAATGATAATACTGAGATATTATTAACAAATCAATGTTAATTGAACATATATGATATCATATTAATGTATATGAGTCTTGTATAATTTAATAACAATTATTTCACCATTATACAAGTGGTTGACCTACCGCAATCAAGGAAAAGTACAAGGTAATGTTTTATTTCACAATCTCTTCATTATCTGAGGTAGTTTATACGTAATAATCATCTTGGACTTCTTTATCATCCACATCCATGTTTCTTAAAAATATATCTCAAAACATTATTACTATTTAATAAAATATGGGTTAAATTCATTTATACCCTTGTTGACTTTTATAAGTGGTTTATAAAGGAATATTTCTGTCGTTTTCCAAACAAGGTCCTTTTTAATCTTTTCGGCAGAATTAAGGTAAGAATGTTTTTTTAACTTATACGGCAGGTGCGGCTATTTTCCGCCGTTACAAAATCGTCGAAGCTTCCCTTACAATCTTATAATAAAAATTTTCAAAGAAAATGTTTTATTTTAACAATATATGACTCTTAAATGATTTCAAAATAGAAAGAGATATTTCTCTAAAAATAGTTTTGATTTCATCTATGTCAACATCCTTTGATGGATTTTACGCTTATTTGGTGATGATTTATTATGATAAAAAACTTCTATGTTGTATTGAAGGTTTTGTGATATGTTCGAATGTGGATGTGTTATTTTTAAACCATTCATGGTTTATGGATGAAGTATTTACATTTCGTATGCTAGTTTTAATACGAATGTTTATGTTATGTTTAAACCATTTCATATAAGAATGCATTGGACTTAATATGTGACAGGTGGATCCCGCTATAGATCCTCAATGCATCGGTAGGTCTCATGAGACAAACTAGTGTCTTGGCACAAGGTCTTGAAAAAATATTATTTGTATTATTGGCATGATACCTTGGCTATGTGGTTATGGTAGTCTGGCATTATGCATTCCACCATTATAAAAGTGGTTATTGATATTGCATATGATTATTCGATTAGTAGAATATCCATGTGAATAAGTAAATGGAATTATTTCATTTTAATTTTCCCATACTATTTTTAAGTTCAAGTTTAAAATGCTTTTGATTTATTTATACATTGCCTTAAATGTTTATTCTTATTTATGAATTTTTCCGCTATATTGTTATCCTTACTGGCCATTTGAGCTCACCCCTTTTCTATGTTTTATTTTTCCCAGGATGTGAAGAAGTAAATTATGAATGACCTGAAGAGATAGTATGAGGGGATAATAGTGTGGACAATGGAGACTATGTTGTTGTAGTTTTCATTTTTATGGTGTAATGTAAAAATTTATGAATATATCTAGTGTTTCCAAGGCTACTAAACTAATCAGTATTTTGAGATTTTATCTTTCTTGTGATCATACCAATGTTATGTAATAATGCACCGAATATGGTTAAATGGCATCAGGGAGTTACACCACATCCCTCTCTTCATCCTATAAGCCTTAAATTAGGCAGAAATATCTTCAAGAAACCCTTTTGGATCAAACCAAATGGAGTTACCTGATTTAAAGGTAATGTCTTCTCTTATGTTCTTTTTTTTTATTTTGATTCTCCAAATCCATAAAGACTTTTTATTCCTTTATTTTGTAACAACGCCATTATATTCAATATACTAGGATGTTTTTATGATAAGGATTCGATCTACACTTACACACACATCTATCTAATGGTTAAAAAACATATTGTTTCTATGGACGGTGAATTACTATCTCACGAAACGATGATTCTTCTATCTTCTCCTACCACCTCTCATGGTGGCTATTATGATGGAACTATATTTATTTATGATATATATTATATTTATTTCCTCTCTAAGCTTATGTATTTTACATTTAAAACATACCTTTATGCTTTTCATGTGGTACAAATGCGATAATTTCATTTGAGAATGTGTGGACTACAGCCCCCTCAAGTGATGTGACTCGTTCATGAAATACATAGAATGAATAATGAATAAAATTAATGAACTTATGTTACCTATATGACATATATATTATACTGGAATTATAATATATATATATATATATCTCATTTAGTTTTAATTCCACTAATGTGACAATGAAATGAAAGTAGCGTTCATGCGTTTGTACGACCTACAGTCTCCATGAACGGTGCATTTCATTTTTTTTATCTCCAAATATTTTGTAATAGTATAAAATGAATATATAATTGATATATATGATATTTAAATAATTAAAACTATTTAGGAGATTGTGTAGTAATAACTACATGGACAATTCGTTCCAAAAAAGTTCATTTTTGACTCATGCACCGAACATCGACAAAAACGTCTGATATGAACTCACATAATTAACTAACTATTATAACATTATAATATTTTATATGAATTGAGTAATAAAAATTAAAGGAGGTCATTAATTAATTATTAATTTATCAAAGTTTATTATTTAAGAATATAAAGAAACAAACAAGACAAGTTGGACTTGAGGTAAGGGATCCAACCTCTCTGTTTCTTTTTAAGTACTATCTTTTATGTCACTTCTTTTAAGATCATATTTCTTATATTGGGGGAATGTTATTATATATTACTCTTACTGTACTTTTTATTTTCATATGATGAGAGACCCTAATTGATATCTTCAATCCATTTTTGGAAGTTTTAAGTGGCACCGTTAGGCTACTGAATTTTCGTAAGGGGATATCTTATCTCACTTTTAATTCTGTGAGATTTCCATTGTTCGCCACTTATTTATTGCATGTGGGGTATTTTGTTCTACCATTTTATATATATTATCATTATTCTATTTATATTCATGGTATTATGTGATTAATATTTTGTTTATTATCTTTTAGTCATACGAATCTATTGATTACAATGAGGTATGGGGTTTTTATCTCACTTTTTATTCCCGTGAGATTCATGCTATATTTGTCACAATCTCCATTGAGTGGTGTATGTACAGACCATGATTCTACTATTTGAATAATATAATCTCATTTATGGGTATTTACATCAGTATTTTTTGGTCCTTCTTTCATGGTGTGTACGTTTTGAATGTTACCCAAATCGATAAGGGATTCTTTCACCATCCTCTTTTTTAAAAGACTTATTTTTGTTATGTCTTTTAATTTACATCTTGGAATGCTGGGATATGTTTTCTATATCCTTATTGCTATAATTATTATTTCCATGTGATGAGATACCCTTTTCTCTATCATAAACAGATTTTTTGAATTTTAATGTGACGTCGTTAAGCTGTTCAATTTCTTTAAGGGAACTTCTTAACCCAATTTCAATTCTTTGGGTGAAACATCTACTTCATGATTATATCGTACTATGAATATGTGTGTATGAACTCTTTTTTTTACACTTAATATCCTATTATGTTAGGTATATTTATATTTTCCACACATAATTATGTAATTTATTTATCCTTAATCTAAGCATACCGACTTTGTAAGGGACTTCATCTCAATATCTTTTCATTGAGGCATATTTTGTTTTATAAACAACTATATTTTATATGGGGTATAAACCACTTTGACTTTTACTTTTATTAAAAAGGAATTTTTTCTCTATTAATCGTTTTACAAAACAACAAAATGATGTTTTTTAACAAACCTGGTGACAATGACATTTCCGCCACCACGAGTATTATTTGATCTTTGACTTCCTTAACAAGTCGTAATGTTTTTAAAATAAAAAAATACAATATACGCTTTTATGTATTTTGGTATTTAAAATGGTTTTGATAATTATTTTATTATATCAATGTGTTGTATTGATATCTTTTGATTGAAATGTGGAAATGTTATGTTTTCTTTATGTATGTTTTATGTGATACGATTATGTTATGGTTCTTGGGTAGTGTTTAATAAGACGGGTGGTTCTGTGATAATCTAAGGGTAGGTGATCCCGTGATAGCTCTCCAATGGATTGGGTAACACAGAGGAGTTATACTATAAGGTTTCTCTGAAGAGATTTAGGGAATATACTGTGGTGGCTATTCCAAACATAACCATGAGTGTTACTCTCTACGTAAGAATGTCATGAATGCCTCAAGTTACCTTTACGTCTTGTGATTTCTATAAGTTATTCATAAATCTTATGATTTCATGAGGTATGTTAAAGTTCTTATGTTTTATGAATAAAGTATTATTTCATTTATTTTTATGTATACATGGAATAATGTTTTCTTTCTGTATTTTTAGATCCCTTACTAAGCTTTTTATGCTCATCCCATGTTTTTGAAATGTTTTACACAGGACTAAAAGTTTAATACGGTCAAGGTTGAGATTAAGGAAAGCAATGCTATCTAAAACATGGAATTATACATGTTTCTTTTTATGAGTTTTTATTTTATGAAAAAAAATTTGAAACGGTGTAGAATTGTCTACTTTGTAATCTTGTGAGATGTAATAGTGATGTCCTAATTCTCTAAAACTCTAAACCTGAAATGAACCTAAATCTGAATTATTCATTTAATTCAAGATTATGTAATGTTTTAGTGCTGGGTCCTTATAATAATAAAATATGATAAGATTATAAGACTATCTATAACAATTATATTTTAGAGAAATATTCCCATGTAATTTGGAAATGTTTCCCTATAACTAGGCCTTAATGAAATTAATCCTTCCCTTCATAGGATTGAGAGAATTTGTGTGATATTTAATTTATAACTTTTTTAAATGGTGTAAATTTTAAGATATTCTTTTCTTAGGTTTCTATAGGTGGAATTGAGAGAGGTCCTCTTCTAATACATTTAATATCTTCAAATTCCATTTTTCAGTCTTTTTATACTTCAATGGTTTGAAAAAAATTCCAGGACCGTCATAGACATTTTCTAGCCCATAAATAGTTATATTTAGTTTATTTTAAGGTATACCAGTTACGAAAAATAACACTCTAATTTCTTATTGAATTTTTTTCCAAAGGAAATGCTCTATAGGACCCCTTAATTCTTATCAAAAAGATCCAATCACATTTATCCACCAATCTCTAATGAGCACTCTTCCACCATCATATCTTAATATAAATTATCAAATTGAATTTACTCTTTGACTAGAGTAGTTAAATAAATTTTAATAGGTTTAAATCAACAAAACATCATTTTTTTGTATATTCATCTTATAATGGGTTCTCACTACCAAAACATTGGGCGTGGGTTTCTTAGCTAATGATAAAGGTCAAGAGTATTCTCATAAAACATAATTTTTATGGATGGGTTTCATGATCACTAAAGTGATTAATTGATTAATAAAAATACCTATCAACCTGAGGTTATGATATATAGGGTCTTAAACCAAGTTATTTCAATACTCCATTTTCAACCATTTTTTCCCTATCTTTTAATTTATGCATTGCATTATTAAATATATATATATATATATATATAATTTCATAAATTTGATAAATTCATTTTGATATCAATATATTCCCACAATTAATATTTAATTAAACTTTGTAATATGTATCGAATCTAAAAATTATCAATTTCATACATTATAACTAAATATTATAAATTGTTTTAATTTTAAATTTTAGTTTAGGATTTTCATTAATTATAAAAAGGAAACATCACCAATTTATTACATATTTTTTCAACCAAAAATTCTTATCAATGGTTATTTTTGGTTAAAAAATAATATTTTTCAATGAAATAAATTTTTTAATAATAATTAAAGTTAATGTAAGACCATCTATGATGGAATTTTACTTATATTTTCATGATTTGATTTTTTATGGAATTGATTATTCCTGTTGTAAAAATAACATGTCCACATTACCATGTTTCATCTGTTACATTTTATATAAAATGGTAATGTATGAACATACTCTTACTAAGGTACTATATGATACATGGACATAAGATGATATTAAATAATATAATATTAATGGAATATCATTGAACAATATATATTATTGTCTTTAATGAAATGAATTTAATTGTTTTTATAAATGTAATATTTTCCATTAAATATGAAACTTCTTAGAATTAATTCAAGAAGTAACTGAAAAATTTATTGATACCATATTAGATACGTTTGTAAAAGATATTTGAAAGATTTAATATATTTCTTAATGAATGTATTAAAATTATCTTTACAGAATTTACTAACATTTTCAATAGAAAAATTTCTCTTGGTGATGATTTATTTTCTTAAGCCTTATTGAGATTTATACTCTAGTTCATGCCAAATAATTGGTAATATAAAATCATTGAAATAAAATAATAAAATTATCTGAAGAAAATAGTGGTCGACGAACTTGTTAAATCCCTAATTATGTATTAAATTAATATAAAATTAAAATCCTAGAAGGATTATAATGAAATCAAATATTTAAAGAAATTACCATCTTCACATTTACGCTTGATAATTAATATGATGGTTATGTTCTATAATTTTATCAAATCAACAAGAGAAAAAAAAACAATTCAATAAAATGAATGATTACAATCAAACCAAGAAGGTATGTCAAAATGTGGAACCAAAAGTGACATTTTAGGAATGTAATAAAATTTGTTACATCTGTTTTGAGTACCCCATTTATAAAAATAAGGTTAAATAATGAGAATAAAATAACAGTGCTCTAAAATTATCAACTTGTAGTTGTAAAAATAACAATATTGATTCATCTGCATTAAGCTCTTCAAGTGAATGAGGTCATATGTTACTTATGGAACATATTGATAATGACATAGAGTATAGTTCACCCATTCCAATTTCCTCATATGCCTCCTCATCTCTTAATTAATCCCTATCTTCATATTCTTCTTTCTCCTCAAGACATCATAAATATGGAGACCTAAAATATACATTTTATCAAGTTGAAAATGGTTTTCATTAGATTATTCATCATATAGAAATGTTGATATGAAATACTAGCATGTACTTAATTAAAAGGAAATATTTTAATATATTTTAATAAATAATCAAGGAAAAGTAATAATTACCAATTAATATCAAGAATCATTAAAATGTTTATAATCGTGAATCTAAAATGAAATACCATAAGAAACCTCTCTCGAAATTCACCTTAGGGGTAAATAATTTAAATATAATTTTGGGTTGTAAATAACATGGGCTAGAATGCATTATTGTTGATTTCTCAAAACATTCAAGTACATAAAGGTATTTATCAAAAACCAATTCTATTAAAAGTATTTCAAAACATAAAATTTTCAATTATTATAAAAGACATGAATATTTAATTTTTAATATTTATTTCATGAATTAATGATATGGGATACCAAAAAATTCCAATTTTATCTTATATTTAAAAAATAAATTCGTATAATATATAAATCTTGATAATGAAATCAATATTGTATAAAATATGTGAATCAATGTTTTGTGGGAAACAAAAAATTTCTAATTTGGTTTACTATGAATGGTGTATTAAGTAATATGACTAATAAGAAATATAGTACCTAGATAGTTGTTTCTCAATACACATGTGTGGTGACCTCATTTATTTAATCCAATTGATAAACAAAACATAGGTCATGTAATATACTGTGAATAATCAAAGGTAATGATAATACATTAAAGTATTATTAGTTTGTATAAATATAATATTCATAAAAAAATTTATTTTCAAAGGATTGAAAAAAAAATCTAATAATTTTTTTTGTGTGGTAGAGGTTTTAAAATTTCTTCCAAAAACTATTGTGATATTTTTTTACCTCAAAATTAAATCTTTTATTAAATTATTCTCATTTTATAAATTTTTATATAATCAATTTAATATCTCTCAATATCCAAAAACTAAAATTATTTAGTGACCATGTTTTTAAATAAATGGTTTGGCATAGACTCATTGGTTACTCTAACAAAATCACTTATTAAATTGAATTGGTGTCAATTGGTAAAAGATTTACCAAAACTATATCAGGATGATGAAATATTTTTTTAGACATACCAATATGATAAAAAACAAAAATTATATTCTTAATATCATAAAATAATTTATACTTATAAATATATAGATAAAGTTCACCTTGATGTATATTGACCTTTTCCAAATTATATTCTTGAAGGTAAATATTATACATTTATTATTGTCAATGAATTTAGAAAATTTACATTTCCTTACATCTAATATCATAAAATTGATCATTGAAAATAATTAATTTTTTTTAAAATATTTTTATGTTGAAAATGGTGTTAAAATAATTTGTATTTGAATTGATCATGGTGGAGAATTTGAAAATATGAAATTTGATGATTTACTCAATTCTCCAGCCTATAATCATTCATTTTTTTCCTCAAACACTTCAAATGAATGATTTTTCATGTAGTATAATTTAATTATCTGGTATAGCAATCGAAATATTTTAAATAAATTTAATTTACATTAATTCTTTTTTGTTTTTGGTCTTTTTTATCATTAATTACATTCTCATAAGACCTTTTCTCAAAAATACCCCTTAGATGTTCTGAAAAGTTAAGAAAAAATAAACGGTGATTCTTTAATGTTCTTAGTTTTAATATTTTCTTCTAAAATAAAAAATAATATCATCTTAAATTACGTTATTTAAAAGTATTTTCCATTAATTATAATGAACTAAAAATGTTTTTTCCCAAAATTCATTCTTTCGAATTTATATGTTTTTATAATGATAATATTTTATGAAACCATGATAAGAAAGGTGCATGTGGGAAATTACACCAACATGCAAAATCTATCATCACATGGAGTAGTAAGAATAAAAACTATTTTTCTCATTTTAAAAATAAAGTAGGATACATAGCTAATGGGGGTTGTTGTTACGAAATAATATAGATGAAACACACTCTTGTAGAATTTAGGATTACAAATTACCACATCCTTATTGTGTGTGATTATAGAAGTCCCATTAATATTTCAAAAAATAATTTCTAACACTATCCCACAAAAAATGTTGACCATAAGAACCATTTTATAAGATACCACTATAAAAGGGTAATATATTATTGGAATTTGTTTTCATGAACATTCAACCAGATGATTTTGTTACTAAACCTCTAGGATTTGATGATTTAAATTTTTTAAATTTTGAATTTACCATTATATGATAATGATTATTTCCATTAGAACATGGATAAAATGAGTATTATTTAAAAAATATGTATAATATTATAAATAATCTTTTCTAAAATCTTCAAAATCATTTTCTATTATTATATTCATTATAGTCTATATTCTGTTTTTGTTGTGGTCCTTATATCTCACATGTACTATCAATTAGGGGGAATAATTATTTATTAAACACCTAAATTATATTTCTGAGAGGATTCTGTATTCAAATTATATTTTACTATTGAAAAGGTTTTTATTTTAATTTAAATATCAGAGCCACTATTTTTAAAACCAAAAATCATTATTATTTTACTAATTAAAAATTTTTACACTAAATTTGTTTCAAAATTATTAATTTAAATATATTTTATAAATATTTTCAAAAAAATATATGGGGAATTATGAATATAATCTACCTTTTAAAAAATAATAATTTTTTATTATATCTGTCTAAAATTGTGTTAATAATGAGTGAAAAATTATATATATATACATATACAATACAAGTGATTTTTTGTTATAATTTTCCAAATAAAAATGGGTGGACAATTTCGATGTATGTTTTCAAATTCAAGGGATCCCATTAATTCTCTTTAAATAAAGGATTAATTCAACAGTTGAAAACCTACACCTTGATGAAAGTAGTGTTTTTGAAAATTCGTGTATAAATTTATTCTTTTCATTATTTCATTCCTCTATTTTTCAGTAATTTATTTTTTCCACAAATATATATATATGTATATATATATATATATATTCTCATGAACAATTATTTTAAACTTTTCCCCTTAAAATGAACCTATTAAGGTGGGAGTTTTGAAGATAAGAGATATTTTCAATGATTTTGGGTTTTTCATTTGATTTTTCTTTTCCTTTCCAAAATCATTTTGTTTTTCTTAGAAATCCTTTTTTAATAAATATTTTTTTGGTTTGAAAATAAATATTAAGTTCTCACAATGGTTGTTCTACAAATTAATTCCTTTAAATTTCTATTTCATATTGTTTTCTGTGTATTTGATAATCCCAATGGGGGTGGTGTTTATAATGATTTTCAATAAGATGGTTATTTATATTCAATTTATGGTAAATGTTAACATAAAGGGTATAAATTTTCATTTAACATTAAGGGGTTCAATATTATATATGTGTTTTTGGTTAATTGGAACAAAATGGAGATTTCAAATGTTCCACTATTGATTAAAAAATAACATGATCATATTGAATATATTTTTGACATCATTAAATAATTTCTAAATCATTCTCTCTTAAAATAATATTGATATATCTCTTTACGTTAGGTTATTTATCATAAATAAATGGGATATTATTATACCAATCGTCCTATTATATTGTTCAAATGATCATTACAACTTTTTTTGTTTATTAAGGGTATTATTTGAGTGTATTCCACTCCCTCTATTTAGTCATTCAGTCATTTCATGGATGGACATAATGAGGATATCCAAGACTTATGATTGTTTAACTGAAAATCTTATAAAAATATTGGAATAATATTTTATCTGGTGTAATGATCATGGAGTTATTTTGATACATCAGTAGAAGTCATTGGAATAATTCTTGGGTGGCACGACTGGAGTTGGATTAAAACAGGTTGCGATGGATAACTAGTGAAATTCCACCAGCCAGCTTCTTGTAATGGAAATAGATTCCTATTATATTTCAATACCACTGTCTAGCTAATGGAGGAGTACTATCCAGAAAGTGATGGATCTATAGGTTTTAAATTATTCTATAATCACACCGATCGGTCACTAGCCATTATAAGATAACTAATGCTATTATTCCAGAACAATCGTACTATACGAATCCAAACATCCAACCAGTGAGAAGCACTAGGAAGATATAGCTGTTGTGAAAGCTCATTTGGGGATGTATTTATTATGGTAGCAATTCCATTATATTTTTCCTCTTTGGATACAATGACCCGATAAAATTACAAATCATTCCTATCCATTTGGGATCATACAAATAGGAATCCTTGTTGTCTTGGAAGATCCACAAGTTTCAAAAAATAACCCTTTGATCCTTTATTCATGCTGGGATCTCTATATTTGAAGCTCTTGTGGATCCTCTCTAAGATATATCAATAACTAATCTCATTCCTTAATTAATCGCTCAAAAGTTATCTACTTAAATCTTCTCGGAATCTGTCATCTCAAATTGTTTTTATCATTTTGAGATGTTAGAGGTCAATAATGTAATGGGTTTGTTGGAAAAAAATATTATGTTTCTCATCTCATTCTACAATGGGTTTTCACTCCTCGAAAAGGGAGGGATGGGTTCTTTATCTACAGATGAAGTTCAATAGGGTTCTCAAAAATCAGAATTATGATGGATGAATTTCTAGATCATCACCAAGTACAATGGAGTAATAAAACAAACCACTCAACGCATGTAGGAGAGACCTAGGGGCTCATGTTGAGTGATTTTTGAACTCCTTTATAAGATTTTTTTTCAATCTCTTTTCATTTATGTATTGCAGCATTCAAACATAATACAGCTTATTTTATAAATTTAATATTTTAATTTTACCTTTTTTATACTAACTCGGTTAATACTAAAATAAAACTCTCAATATGTATTGAATGTATTGATTTATCATTTTATCATGTCATCAGTTTATCATATCAATTACATCTAGTTTTGAATTTCCCTTTTTATTTTTTTAATAAAAAATGGGGCATTCATACCCACCTCTTCCTATATTTCCCCAACCAATGTGTCATAAAACATAAGAATCATATGTTATTAATCATTATAGCTATAGTATCTGTGAACATTCTAGTAGATAAAATGTCATATAATATCCTTAAATATCATGGTTGGGAGAACTATAACTTCTGAAATAGCAATTCATAAGCTATAGTCAGGTCTTTTACAAATATTTGTACACCTCACATGCCATGTCATCCAAAATACATAGAATCGATTATTTTCAACATTATTTATAAATCATTTTCAAAACCACAAATAAAATATTGATATTCTTTAAAGAGTTATTTAGATACTATTTAAACTATTCCTATATACTATGTTTTTATTTTTTATTCTTTATTGAATTTAAAAAAAACTAAAAACTATTTATTTATTTATATTTCCTGTTATATTTTTGAAATTTTTATTGAAATATATTTAATTTAATTATAATCATTTTTTGATTAATTAATAATTATTAATTAATATATACATATAAATATATTATAAATATTTAATATTTAGTACTAAATAATTCATAACTAGTAGTTAATGTTTAATAAAAAATAAAAAAAACATTTCACTATAATGAAATTTTAATAAATAATAATTCAATGTTAAATATTAAATATATCTTCTTAATTTTTAATTACATGTGATTATGAATAACTATTAATTATAAATTTTATATAATTATATATTTGTAATTATATATGTGAATAAAAATGTGTGTGGATGTGCATATTTATATATGTAAATAAGTGTGGCAGTGTTCACGTGTAAGTATGAATGTGAGAATATATTAACATTTTTGTAGAAATTAATATTTTTTATTTAATAATATAACATTATGATTAAAATAAATATAAATAAATGTATTAATATTGAAATATTAGTTTTTTAAAATTTTGTATAATATATTTTATATTCAGCATTAATAACATGTGATTAAAATTATTTAATAGTTATTAATTAGTAAAAACATATTGTCCATTATTAGTTATTAATTACTAATTAGTAATAATTAATCATATATACACATATGAACATGGGTATATAATTATTCATAAGTATACTAATAATTTTATTAATATATATAAATATATACAAATTGATGTAGAAAAACACTTAAACACTTAAAAAATAAAATTAAGAAATTATAAAAATATATGAAATTACATATACGTGGTTTAATTTTAATTAA
Organism: Viscum album; assembly: GCA_963277665.1. Lineage (NCBI taxonomy): Eukaryota > Viridiplantae > Streptophyta > Magnoliopsida > Santalales > Viscaceae > Viscum > Viscum album. The sequence goes on along the minus strand of OY728125.1, from coordinate 1,994,072,460 downwards.
TAATTAATTCATAATATTTTATAATAATTAACTAATAATTATTTTTTTAATAAAAAATTAATAATCAGTAATAAGTTATCAATAAGAAGTAATGTATAATTTTTACGGAAAATTAATTAATTTATAATTAATAAATATTATTTAATTATTAATACATACTAATTGAATATATATAAATATATATATACACACATTCAAATGTATAAAACTGTTTAAATGAAAAATATAAAAATTAAAACCTATAATTAATATATAATTATTGTTTAATATTAAATAATTCATTATTTATAATAAATTACTAATAATTACTGATTACATAAATATATCTGTATACATAGTTATTTTTTAATCTATATATTTATATAATTATAAACACATATATATTTTTATGTAAATATATACATTATTATAATTGTTTATATTTTTTGAATTTATTGTTATATGTGTTTATATATATATATATTTGTCTATTATTATTTATTTATATTTCTATATATATTAATAATTAACAAGAATAAATTATTCATTGATATTTATAAATTAAATTTAAATTAATATGGTCTGTTATACTTGTACTTAAAATTACATTTTTATTATAAAGAAAACACTTTTGAGGAAAAAGTGAGAAACCACACAAATAAACTGGACAATCAAAACGCCCAGAAAATCAACCAGCCCTGCCCCACCCTAGAACCTATGCCATGATGAGAAGCCTTCAATGATGTAGGACCCCTTGGCAGACAGTCCCGTGCAGAGATGCATGGGCACGGAACTGATGGTAACGCCATTCCCTCTCAACATTCCAATCCAAAATGCCAACACCAATGAAGACTCCATGCCCTGATCCTCTTCCGGAGCAGGTCCAAGAAGACTACTGGAAACGAGAAAAAACTCACAATAATAATAGTATACTCAAGCATTACCTTGAGCCAACCACCTGAGATAATAAACATAAACATCTGATTTCAATATGAACCTGATGTTGCCCGAATCATTTTCTCTAAATAATTCCAATGATAACAGAGCCATCTGAAAATCAGCTCCTTCAAAAATTAGCATCTCCAATGCTAAAGCCAACTGGTCCCAAGATTGAATGTACTCCATTACACTAATCTTTCCTTGATTGAAACCTCTGACAAAAATTGAATCGTGTTTGTCAATACATGTGTATTGCTCCTCATTGAGGAGAACCCTAAGAGACCACCCCATCATTTTAGCAACCTCCTCCTTGGTAGCATTGAGCAATAAAGTCTGTTCTATAACTGTGTCTTCGGAACATAACAGTAGAACCAGGGGGTGATCATCCTGTACCTCACACTTCTTGTGTCTCGGAGCCTCTGTGTGCATCATCGTACTTCTCATTTTCTTTATAAAGTGGGTCTCCATTGGTGGAGGTAGCGAGGAATATTCCTTCCTCCCATTCCTTCGCCTGGAGTTCCTGTCACATTTTTGACATGAGTCCTCATCTGCAGAGTGAGCGTGTTCAATAATTCTGTTCCCTAACACATTTACCCTGATATCCTCACCTGTACCAGCGTAATCAGAACTCAAATCGGTCTCTCGGAGGCCATCAAACTTGTTGCACAAAGGAACCATCATCCAAAACGAGCCAAAGACCCCCTTCTGCCCACCTCCAGTTGTAACAGGTGAATCTCGATCATCCCCTTGCCTCCCCTTATTGGAATCAACACTTCCCTTTCATGGCTTATCAGCAGCCAATCGAGTCAAGTCCACAACCCAACTGTCTGAAAAGCAATCCAAGACATGTGTTCCCATATTCCGCTCAGATTCCACCTGAACTTCCACCTGCTGGCCTTTCCCCACTTAATCCTGCACCCTACTGACTGAAGGACCCGCGAGATCCCCCCTCATCCTATTGAACACATCCTCCACTTCAATGCAGTCTACTGCCTCTCCCGCAGGTCGTTCTCCCTCATCCAACCGGTGTGATAGAGGAATGGTCTGCTGTCCGGGGTCTGTAACATCACAAACCCCTAGTTTCTTGCCCTTGTCACTGTTCGCCAACTGATTCTCGACCAGCCCACCCTTGTGCCAAGATTCCATTGATTGGAGGCCAACTCTCTTGCCTGCCATCGATGATGACCCATGTCGGCTCCTAATCGAGACATGCCCCAGCCTCCTACATGAAGAACAAAAGTCTGTCCAATCCTCATAGAAAACTCGTTGTTTACACCTATATTCCTCACATATTGTAATCCAGATAAAATTGAAGGGGACCTTTGACACATCCATCTCAATGCATATTCTCGGATTCACAGGATGGAAAACCGATTCTGTTCGGCTATCCTAACAGAGGTATTTTCCGACTAGATTACCTGCATCTTGTTGATTGAGGGGTATTGAAACAGTAATGGAAGCTTCGGAAGACTAACCCAAATCACTGCAGATGGAGGGTTTCGGTTCATGTGGAATTCAAATGACCTGGAGAACATGAATAAGTGGTAGCCATTGCAGCTCTAGGGCACCCTTGACCAAGCGAGGATGAGATCCTTTTCTGAAGAAAACCGGATCATGATGTGCTTGTTATCGAGAAAGCCTACCGTATCCCGCTCCTTGAGATCCCAAGTGTTGAATATGAACCAATCAAAAGAATCAACAGATGGCCTTCTCGGCTTAAAACACAAAACTAGAGTGTTCTTAAGAAGCGCAGAAGATTCAGTGAACTCTGAATTTGAGATTTGAAGATTCGGGAAACCCTCGATGATTTCTGGGACCTTCGGGCATAGATAGATTTACAAAAATGGTGGTCTAGGTCATGGTAGGTTTTGGCAAATTAGGATGGTCTAGGTTGGTTAGACTAGGCCGTGGTGGGCCCATGTCATAAATGAAATAAAAAATATAACATTTTAATTATAATAAAAAATATCTAAATTAAAATAGAATCAGGGCACAACTGAATCTATAACCAATGTTAAAAAATTAACAACACTAAAATATGTTCCACTATTTAGAAACAGACGCTCAATAAACATCTTCTTATATTTCTTCATGATATCATTTCATTTGTAATAATATGCCTTTATCCTTTACTCATCATTTATCATGCTTCCCATCCCCAATTATATATGAAATTGCTATTAAAACTTCCATGAACCAAATAGGGGGAATTATTTGCATATATTTTATTGAAAAAATGCATATGTTATGGGCCTAAAAGTCATATATGAATATTTTTATCACTATAAAAATATAATTCAACAAAAAATACAACAAAAATGAATTTTCAATTCGAGTCTGAATCTATTTGATATATTTTTTTTATTATTGGGGAACTTTTTCATGATAATTATTATTTTTAGTTTCATTCAATCTGTTTCCCCCTGCGAAACTAAATCATCGTGGAACATAATTCAATAATTTTGGATACCAATAAAACAATTTAATCAGAATTTGTTTTAAATTATGTCCATAATATAATTGATTATCCTAAAATATTAGTGGTTTCCACCAAATTTTTAGCACTAAGAAAAACATATCTTACAGCATATTTCAGAATATAATAGTGGGTTAGTTTTCTATCATGTAAACTTTTTTAATATCTATATATTTGAAATATTAACAAAATGTGAGGTTTTATTTATTATATTGATGAATAAATTATATATAATATACCATTTGATTTTATAATGTATTATTGAAATTTTTTATAATGAATCCTTTAAATTTAGTACTTTAAATATATAAACATTCATTGGGTTAAAATATAACGTTTATATTAATTATCTATTGTATTGAAAATTAATTAATGGGGATCATAATTTTTATCCAGACATGGGAATTTTGATTTATTATATTATGTAGATGTCATTTAATTGAGTTACTGTTCTTTAGAAAATATAAAATTAGTTTCATCTCTATTTTAAATTTATTGTTCTATTTATTATACAAAAACTAAAATGTAAATGCTTAAATTTTTTTAGAAACATAGATATTTATATTCTTTACAATATTAAAATAAAATATGATTGGAAATAAATTATCTATATACTTATTTCACAAATGACGAAATTTATATTAAAAATTAAGATTAAGTGTAACAAGATATAACATCCATAAAGAGATGCAATCAAGATAGATGTGATTTTCTCTAGACATAAAATGAGAATCTAGATTATGTGATGTTTTTTGCCCTCCCTTTTGATGAATGAGAATGAGAAAAATTTAAAGTTGTGACTGAGAGACTGGATTTTCCAAATGAGGAGTCCATATGATTTGAAACTGAAATCATTTGTGTAGATGGTGTTGATGATGTTGAGATAGTTAGATTCAATGTGTATTTTATTTCATCCATAATATTTTTCAATGATTAGACCAGTAAGTATAGCTTGGGCTTCAACAACAGCGGGATCCCAAAAACCGTAGATTGAGTCCCATCTAGCTGTGGTGAAGAAGCATAAAAAATTCCACTCTATGATAAAGAATCATCAACATTGATAGTAAAGACCCATTATAAAGGGGAATTCAATCTAGCTTTAAATGATTTAGATTCATAGAACACATTATTGTCAGTGTCCTGATACCCCACATCAATCCAGGAAGTTTCTCATTCAGTCCAAAAAACATAGGGTTTTGAGGTCTGATTAATGTTGAAATCATTCATCAAACCCAAAAAATATATACCACTTTAAACAATGTGGCCACCATATCTGTAGTGAATGTGGAAGACCACATCATAATTAGTGATTGAAGTTCTAGTGCCACATCTATCATATGCTCTATAATAGAACCTTGAGAAATCCAAAACTCTATAACCCCAGGACAGTGGATGATATCATTCATAGGGGATTATGTATCAATTGATAGAAGGGGAAATATCTCGGGATTCGTAACATTTTTTAAGTAGAGGAATTTTAATTTGAGAAGGATACAATTATAAATATTCCTCCAGTAGTAGCAGATATTTGGGGGTGTCCATGTGACAAGTAATTTTCCATATCCTCCCTCTATAATCAATGTGAGGTTCAAGAGAAAGTTTGTATCTTAATTTCACTAAATACGACTAGGAGATATCATTTCTCTAAAAGAGACAGTCATGGCCTCCATCCATCACATTGAAAATGATAAGGGGAATACTTTAATTCCTTCCTTTAAACAACGAGTTAATTTTATCCAAGAACCAACAAGAACAATTATCATCAAATAGGCAATGGGAATGGCCTCCTCATATCTTGAAAATTATATGGAATTATCTAGAATGTTATATTTATCCATCAAAAAATGACCCTTCCAAATGATGAATTCCACTCCATCCCTAATCCTCCAGCTAATTCCATTACCAACTAATTTTTGTGATCCTCAAATACTTCTCCATGAGAAGCTTGTTTAGGGGCCAAGAGATGAGATCCCAAATTTAGTGGGAGGAATATATTTTTCATGTAGAATACTAGAGTAAATAGATGATGGTTAAGTCATAGGAAACCAAGCCTAATTTACCAAGAGGAATTCAATAAATAGGTCGAGGTCTCCAAATCCCAAACTACCACCTACTTTAGGGGTGAATGGTGGCTTTTAGTAAATCCATGTAATTTTATTCCTCCCATTAATATTACCTCAGTAGAAACTAGAAATACTAAAGTGATTCTAGTTATATTTCACACAAAGAATCGTGAATAGTGACATGATGTATCTTGGGATATACTGAAGGGTATCCTTGATGGGGGGTTTTATCCTGCTTTATAAATTCTCTTTGTAGACCAAGCCCAATTTGTTTCTAAATTCAGACCATAATGTATATGAAAATTTATCTATTTGAAAGGCCTACCATCATAGGGAGCCCAATTTGTTTATAATGAATCTCGGCCATATAAATTCCTATAGTGTGACAAAGGTTCACACTATCATTCAGTGGAACTATTGAGTTGAAGGAGATTTATGATTTGACATGATTAATCACCTATCTAGAATCCCTATCACAATATCAGATCACATTTAATATGGAAAGGAATTTGTCATGTGTGGATCTTGACAATAGAAGGTAGTCATCCAAGAAAAAGATATGAGAAATAGGTTGGATAATCTGGCACACCATTACCATGTGTTTCAAGTTAGAGGAAGCTTCCAAATAAATGATGATGGAAAAAACATTATCCACCAAGATGAACAGAAAGGGGGTGAGGGTGTCTCCCAGATGAAGGCCTTTGGTGGGGGAAAATCCTTGTCTTATTAGATCAATAATATCAATCCAAAAATATTATATGAAACACAGTGCAAGATCATATCAATCCATTTTGATTAAAAACCAATTTTGGTCATAATAAACTAGTGTAAATAAAATTCCAGTCTATCATACACCATATGCAAATCCATTTCTATGATATAATTCTTATTTATTGTTTCCGGTATTTTTTTCATTGAATTGAACACCTCATGTGCCATAATATCATTATCTGTGATGATCCATATTGCAATAAAGGAAAAATGATTTTTAGAGATAATGGAAGTAGCCACATTAGTTGCTATTTGACTAGAATTTATGAAAAAAAATTATAGGATACATTTCATAAGATGATTGGCCTAAACACTAAATCCAAAATGGGTTTCTTTATCATAGGAATAAGGGTTAAAATTGACTCCATGAGTGAGAAAATATTGATTATCACTTCCCTAATATCATTCATAAGAGAATAAATGTTAGGACCAATAATTTTTAAGTATTTATTGAAGAAGAGAGAAAGGAAGCCATCGGGACTCGGTGATTTTTTGGAAGGAATATACCTTAAAGCACGTAGGATCTCATTATCCGAAAAATGTTTTCGGTAGTTGTTGGTTCATTGGATTAGTGATCCTGGGTTTAATACATGCTTCCACCTCAGCTGATATGGTGGTGTCTCCTTGAGTTTACTATTTTTGAAAATAAAAGGATATAATATCATGGATCCCTACATAATTGGATGTAGTTCTTCCCCATAGATACAAGAGGAAAGATATAGTGTTTTTTATGTTCTTGGTGGAATCGTTCTGGTGGAAGTAAGGGTTGTTGTTGTCCCATTAATTATAGTGGGATTCAATAACATGAATATCCAAGAATCCTTCATTAATATGGAGGTATGCATCTAATTTTACTTCGTGAATGTTAATTATAGAAATAATAGAATCAATCGGTGGTTGTGCAATAAGGGTATTTAACTATCTCTCAATTGTGTAAAAATGCTTGTCATGTTGTTGAAATTTATAATTTCTCCAAGAACTCATCTTAAAGGCCAACTTTGGAGGTTTGAAAAAATTATCTATGTCCCTGTATATATAAATGTAAATAAGTTTTCATTTAACTTTTTTTGAAAGAATTAAAATTCACTACATTAGTTCAGGGAAAAGAATGCACCGACTTTTATTAACACTTAATAGAAGGGGCTGATAAAAAAGGATCTTTATCAGTGCTAAAATGAGGACTCATAAACATTTTTAATAAAATATAATAAAATTTTATATAAAATTATTATATGTATATTCATAAATAATGTTTATTTGTATACATTAATTATTTAGGAAATGATTATAATTAATATATTTTTTTAACAATTGAAATATATAGATAATGTTTTAAAAAAATTATTTCAAAATTTATAATTAATTAGATATATATTTAAATATTTATAATATTTAAATAAATTTCAATAAATAATATATATATTTATTTTATTTATTTTATTTATTTATTTTATTTATATATATATATATACTTTATAAGTGTATATATTTTTAATTATACTGAAACATTTTGGGGTCAATCACCTTATTATTAAAATGAACGAAAAAAACTAGTGCATGAAATGTAGATGAGATAAAAAAGGATGTGCCATCACACATAAGGTAAAACAACATCTCAAGCATCACCATAGTCATGATTAGAGTTATGAATAGAATCATCAGCATTATTAGTAGACTAAACTCTGATTATGAATTCCTTTGATTAAAGAGTGAAATTTCTCTTAATCTTTATATGTTCTCGAGTGAGCTCATTTAACCTAGAATACATACATCACCCATGATCGTTATTTGAATAATCTTGATCGGCCGACCTCAACCTTTTGGATTCCTATCCCATATCTATGTTATCTAATGCATCATTCAATCATGCATGTCCTTTTTAGCATCAATCAAGTCTGTCAAAAAATGCTTGATATCATCCTTAAGTGCCTAAAAATTGTTACCATCTATATCATTCTATGGCTTATTAGATTTCTAATCAGAAAGATTATGTCACTTATAATGAAAGACAAATTTCCTTTTACCCATTTTGAAACCATCATTATCCACATTCTGCTAACTTTTACTACTTCCAGGGAAAATTTCCTCTGGCATATTACACATAAAATTCACACCTGCTTCACTCTCGATAGACTCCAATCTATCTGTCAAAGCAGAAGCATCCATAATCTCACGAGTCATTATTTACCTTTCATGGTTAAAATAGATATGTTCATTTATATAGACTGAACATCAGTCTTATTGTTTTCATCAATCCCTCTGATTCCTTTCTCACCAAAGGGTCTTTCACACTCATAAGGACTACCCATTTTCTTATCAAGGGGAACTCTATTTTATTTTTCCCATAAAAAATATGGGATTCCATTACAATGGTATCAGACTAATTCTTATTCTTACCCAAACCATGTAATGTAATATAAACTGATTATTGGGTCTCCTCCATATCACTTACCTGATGACATTATCCAAATTTCCTTTATATTGACCAGTATAATTTCTTATATCAATATTAAAGATAGCCTCTAACTACCCATTCATTATAGTATCTGAAGCACCAATCTTAATTATTTATTTAATGAAAGAATCATTATAATGACCACGAGTATGGAAAAACTCATAGAAAACATGTAGTACCCCCGTTCATAGGTAACTAACCCATACATGTTTCTTTTTTGTGTTTACAAAGATCATGGGTGAAGGTTGGGTGTGTTTGGGAAGCATCAAATGTGTTTTGGGGATAAAAGGTGGGGTGTGTAGTCTATGTTTGGATAGATCAAACAATGTGGAAAACCTTAATAAAATAATTATATGTTGAAGCCATTGTATAGTATCCCATGAATGGATTGTATGCGGTTTTCCTAACTATGTAGTTAAACTGTGTAGAGAGCCAAAAACTAAATACCAATTTTTTATGAATTTTCTCTATTTTTGTATAATTCAGTCATTTTTTCATCAAAATATCCCCAAAATATATTTTATCTCTATAGACGGATGTAGAACCATTCCCACATTCTTTATTGCTATCTAGTAGCCTCCATTTCTGATTTCATGCACGATTCTCGTGGTATGTGAACGATATTTATGGGGTTTGTCTTGTTTTCTTAGATCTCCTTCCCCTCTCTTCTCATATTCTTATATCTACACAAATTGTTGGTAGATCTAAGATTTTTTACATCAAATAATGGAAAATTTGGTGTTTTTCATGATAGAGAAGGAGATCCAAGCTGGTTTCTTGGACTCTTGACCTCGATTCTTGATGTATGTCTTCATTCTTCATTGTTCCTCTCAGACTTTATTAGATGTAATTATATCTTCTTCTATAAAACTCTTTATTTTTCAAATATACTCCTTTTATGAGTATATATATGTTGGAAGAATCCAAATATCTATATTTTACATCCTGATTATTCTTGGAGAAGATATCTAAGGCTATTTCATGGAGAATCAACATGGCCACTTCTGTATTCTTCTTCTGTTGTCGAGTTTCGTCAAAACCATTGAGGTAGGTGGATTCAATATCATCTCGTCAAACATGAATTGATTATATTAGTTTCAAATAGATTAAATTTAATGATATTTATTGTGAAATATTTTTTTAAACACACGGAATAAATCTTCTTTAGTGATGATTGATCATTTTTGTGAAATTGTGAAATCCTGATGAATTTTGGTGCAATTTCATTTAGCTTCTTTAAATAAAATTAGCGATTTTAAATTTTTGCTTTAATGTAATTTTTAAATGGTTTTTGGATAATGGATTTTTCAATAAAAGTTCATTTTATTGAAATGTTTTTGCTTTAGGATAGTTTTGATGGGAAATAGTTTTCAATAAAAATGTGATTTTATTGACAATGATTTTTTAATTTGCATAATACTTTTGAATATTGGTGTGTATGTGTCATATTGTATTTTTGGGGTTTGGATAATATTTACCTTCTTCATAGTGCCAAAATTCAACAGTTACATCGAATATAATTACCTTGTGATGTCTTAGTAGATCGATGAGAAACCACTCATGAGAATGGAACTATCATCGCGTTGCATGAATGGTTGGTTGGGTGGATGTGTTCAATGGATTGGGTATGTCAATGAAATTTTGAGAAAAACTTTTAAATATTTTTTTAGTTATGTTTCTGGAATAATAACAGGATATAAAATTGGTTTCAATTTCAGTTGTATATTTTTGGTTTTAAATGGTTTGGAAACATGTTTATATTTAGTTATAAACTACTTTCAGAAATTGTTTTAGATAAAATGTTTTATGTAAATGTTCCTAACTATTATATCCTAGTAGCATTAGTAGGGAAGTCATTGGGGGAAAACCTACTGGTTGTTATAATCACCCCTGATTTGGAACTTTGGTTCTTTTTCAGATGCTATCATTCGAGACTTGGGAAAAGGAATCATATCACAACTTTTTAGCACCACCTCATGATACTTGGGATGTTCGGTGATTAAGGATATTTGAGCTTCTGGAGAATAGAGTATTGTGGTATTTTTTGGAGACTTTAGTTTTTTATCCACTTTTTACTATGATAATTGTTTAATCTTCCTCTATTTCACACATTGGGGTGGCTTTAATATGAATAATGTAGTCCAGTTTTCTTTCTTTTGTTCATGCATAATTTAGTGAATGGCTTGGTTATGAATTGTGGGTTTTGTGATTTATTTTATAAAGGTTAAATCATCTCCAACTTTTATTTGAATCCCTCTTTCATTTATTTCCATCCTATGGTTTCTTGTGGATTTCTCTCAAGGCCATGTAATTACTCATTGTATAGTCAAGACAATGTGAAATGGTGCGTCATTACAAATGGTATCTGCTTGTTCGGTCTTTGCCTAACAACTGGTTTTCAGTGTTCTGGGTCTAGGAGTGGATATTACTTCTTTTTTCATCCATGGGTTGGAATCTTAGAATAGATTTGGATTTTAAAAACATTAAATTTATAGCATAAAATGATGTAGCTATCCTTTTTATGTCGAACATAATGTCACTAGAGAGTTGGGTACATTAATGTTTGGAGACACTTCTCGACTTTTGAAAACTCATTTCCATGGGTTAATCTAATGAGATGATCATTCCATGCTATAGAGTGATGACTTCCCATTACGAGTGCATACATCATTTAGAGTTATGATTTATGTTATGTAAAATTTTCAATCTTTGGAAGAGTTGACATTGCTTTTTGAAGCTAATATTTTGAAAAATGTGGTGGTTGTGGAAATTTTAAAATGGTTTAATTTTCAAAAAAAAGAATTGATTTTTCGAAATGGATGAACATGAGAAATGATGCTTTGGAGAACAATGTTGTGATAGTTTATGTGATAGAATTTTAAATATTATGACATCAGTTTTTGGAGAGTGAGACTTATAGAGTTTGTTGTTTCTTTAGAAAATGGCACCTGGTAGGCATCGTAGGAACCAACTGGAATAAGCTGCGGAGAATTTGGTTTCCCTTGAGCCACAGGTGAACCAATAACTGGTTCAAAGAATCATTAATTCATTTCATGTTGTGTACACAATGAACTAGAAGGATGATCCAATGCGCATAGATCATTTCATCCCGTTCATGAAGAAGAATCCACCCATCATGTGTGTTGACTCTAAATCGGAAATGTCAGAGGTGTGGATGAATAAGATGAATCGTATATTCAAATAAATCATCACACCAAAGGAGCTCAAAGTCAAGATGGACATGTACATGCATGGGGATGTTGAATTCCAGTGTTGGGAACATGTATTTCATACTAAAGAAGACCAAGGCCTTACATGGTATAATATTTATGAATTTTTTTATAAACAATTCTATCCTATACATTCAGGTTCCAAAGGATGATAGAATTATTTAACCTAAATTGAGAGAATCTATATTTCCTTGAATATGTGGCTAAATTCATGAATTTAGTATGTTTTGAACCATAATTTGATACAAGTTCATCCTAAAAAGAACACATCTTTGAATCAGGGCTTTGGTAGGAAATTCGATTGAAAATTGTAGTGTTCTTTATTAATGACTATACAGAAATGGTGAAAAAATCAATAGTGGCTGATAGAAAAATCTATTGAGCGAAGGGAGGAGGAGGAATGATGATCCCTACGGGAAATTGTGGGAAGCCAAATGCTTGGAGAAAGTGAAAGAGGGACACCTATTTCCATTGTGGAAGTGGGAATCATAATCAAAGATCTAGATCATTAAATTTGATTCCCTTACCAAAGAGACAAGCGGGATGCTACCAATATAGTTCCTTTGACCACATAAATCAAGATTGAATTGAACCACCAAGATCACACAATAATTTCAAAAAGATATGACACCGTAAGTACTATTTGTACTGTTCCATGGTCTATTGCATGAGACACTTTTTAGGGGTCAGAAACATCATATTCTTAGAGAAGGAGAGAATAATAGAAATAGGAACATCAACAAAGCAATGCTATCCATGTTGATTATCAGAATACCATGTGTCCTAGGTAAGGGAAATATCAGCAAGGAAATAAGGAGTAGAGTGAAGTGAAGAAGAAACTGTACAGAACTGTGAAGATGATTGTGGATGATTAGGATGGACCATCTATAGTGATAGGTACTGTTATTTAGAATTCTAACATTGTGAATGAAATGCTTGATACCCGTGCATTTCATTCCTTCGTTGCTTCTCAAATTGTTGACCAATTATGATTAAAACATTTAATAATACTATCTACTATAAAACTTCAACTCCCATAGGTGTAAGAGAATTTCAATATATTGTGTGCAGAGAATGTGATATAAATGTTGATTGAGCTGAGTGGAAATGGGAATTCTCAGTTTTGGTGATGGATGTCTATTATGTACTCTTGTGTATGAATTAATTGAATGATTTTAAGGCTCAAAATGATTGTTATAAATGGAAAATGATTTTTTCATCTAAGGACAACATCAAGAATCTATTCAAAAGAGAGTGGTTTGTAATGAAAGATGAAATGATCTTCTGGGCACCAATAGTTATGCCAATCTCATACCAGTTTGAAGCATATCATTTAGAATCCATGGAAGAGACCAAAGAAAATAGTTTTACAACTATTGTGGTTAAATTTCTAGAGGTGTTTTCCAAGAACATATCATATATTTCACCTATAATGGAAGTAAAGATTATGATTGATATTATTTTGGGGACCTATACTATTTCCATTTCATCATATAGGATAGACCAAATAGAGTTACAGGAACTGGAGGTGTAGTTGGTAGAGCTATAAGGAAAAGGTTTCATTCTGCCAAGTATGTCTCTATGGGCAGCACCAGTTCTGTTCATAAAGAAAGTAGATATGAATTCTTCTTTTGTGCATAAATAAACATAATCATACCCATGTTGTGATATAGAATAAATATCCAATTCCATGAACTGATGAGCTTTTTTATAAATTGAGGGGAGCTCGGTTGTTCTTTAAAATTGACATGTAATTGGGATATTATCAACTGCGATTTATGAAGGAATATATTCCAAAGATAGCATGTATTTGTTGGTATGGCCACTGTGAATATGTTGTCATACCGTTCAGTCTAATGAATGAACCATTATTCTTCGTGGCTTTGATTAATTGGAAATTTCAGAAATATATTGATTCTTTTTTCTGGTGTTTGTGCATGACATCATGGTGTAATCAATGAAAGGTGATGAACATGTCAAATACATGGAAACATTATTGGAAATGTAGAGTGATCTCCATTTCTATGAAAAAAATTATCTATGTGTAATTTTTTTTAGATACAAGAGTTATGATTTCATGGCCATATGATTTCAAAAAAAAAGGTGTTTCAGGGGACCCTAAAAAGATAGAAGCTGTTTTTTCATGGAACCACTAAAGAATGACTTTGAGATATGATTTTTTTCTTGGTAAATCTGGCTATTAACATCACTTTTTTCATGACGTCTCATGGTCATAATTTTTGTTGATAACATCAAAAAAGAATAATTCTCCATTATAATGGATTGGGGAATGTAGAAAGTCTTTATAGGAGATTGAAGTTCACCTTACTTTTTTACGTATACTAATTTTAATAGAACTAGGACAAGGGTATCTGCTTTACTATGATTCTTCATGATTAGGTTGAGTTGTGTTCTCAGGCAAGTAGGCCATGTTGTAGATTATGGTTTATGTATGTTGAGGGTGCATGAGAAGAATTACCCAACACATGATTTGTAGTTAGCTACGGTCATCCATCCATTGAGAACATGGCATCACTATCTCTTTGGTAATAAATTTACTATGTTTATGGATCATTATATATTGAAACATATTTTCTCATATTGAGATTTAAATCTGAGGCAACGAAGATAGAATGAGTGTCAATAGTTGTTGGACATTGACTTGATTTATACACCAGGATAGGTTAATTCAATGGAAGGTGGATTAAGAAGAATTTCATATGCTCAGTTGATGAATGAATCATCCGGAGAATGGTAGTTGATGTCGGTCCTAGCTAACATGCATGTGGAATGTGAATACTAAGGAAATGTTTCTGTTTTATTTTCAGAAATGATTATTGCAAATTTGTTTAATATGGTCAAAGAGACAAAAATATTTGATGCATAATTTCTAGAAATTAGTTAAAAACTCAATGTTGGAGAGACCATTGAAGGGTGGAATGTTACCGGGTGTTCAGTTTTCAATTTCAAATATCGGAGGGTTATACATATGGATTTTTAAGAAAAACACCTCCATTATTACCACCATTCGAGATGGGTTGTACATCTAGGAACATAGAATAAATATAGGGAGTAGAAGGGGAATTTTTTGTGGAGAGGCATGAAAAGAAAGGTGGACGAGTTTTTCTAATGGTGTTTAATTTGTCACCAGTTTAAAGTAGAGCATTATAGACCAGTGGGTATGTTACAGACTTTACTGATTCCAGTTTGGAAGTGGGAGAAGATAGCTATGGATTTTGTTATAAGTCTCCCATGAATAGTCCATAAACATGATGTCATATGGGTGATTGAGGGTCATCTTTTTGAGTTATCCCCTTTCATCCCTATTCATGAAAGTCATATAGTGGAGGATATTTCCAAAATCTATATCCATAAACTCGTAAAGATGAATGGTGTAATAGTTTCAATAATCTTAGACATTGTTTTGAGATTTACATCTTGTTTTTAGAAATCCATATAGAAACCCCATGGAAATCAGCTGAATATGAGAACGGTGTATCATCTTCTGATGGATGTGAAATCTAAAAAGATAATACAGATGTTGGAAGACATTTCATAGGTTTCAATAATATATTTTGGTGGCTCATTGGTGGAATCTTTACCCTTAGTGGAGTTCTAATATAATAAAAACTATCATTCCTTTATACATATGGCTACATTCGAAGTGTTCAATGGGTGTACGTGTCATTAAACACTATGATAGGTGGAATAAGCTGAGACATCACTAGTTGGACATAGCCATTTCCATGAAACAACATAAAAGATCGAATGGATCAAAAAGAGAATGGAGGTGGCTCAGAGTTGTCGGAAATCGTATGTGGATCTTCATCGGTGTCCACTGTTGTTCATAATGAGTGGTATTGTGTTCTTGAATATCTCTCTAAAGCTTGGAAATCAACAATATGGGATGTAAGGAAAGTTATATCCTCGATACATAGGCCCTTTTGAGATAATGTAACATGTTGGAGTGGTGGAGTATTGTTTGGCATTACCACCATGGTTCAATTAGGTGCATAATGTGTTCCATGTATCCCAATTGAAAAAATATCATTACGATCATGACCATGTGATCAGATGAGAGCCTCTAGACCTAGAGCTAGATTCTCCATTAATACACATCTATTTGTGGATTTTGAATAGGAAAGAGAATTTTTTGTTTGGAAAATGCATCAGTCTAGTGCGGGTTTTATGGAAGCATGGTCGAATTTAGGAAGATACTTTAGAGTGTCGCTACTAAAAAATGGGCAAGGGAAGCACCACCCTTTATCTGTGCTAAAAAAAGCGCTGATAAAGGGTCACTTTTAACAGTTCTAAAAAATCATTGTAAAAAGTGACCCTTTTTCATCACTTTTGTAGCCCTGATAAAGGTTGCCCCTTTATCAGCACTTTTTTAGAGCTAATAAAGGGGACCCCTTTATCGGAAACTTTTTAGTAGCACTAAAAAATGGGGGATTTCACTACGGTTTTTCCTAGAAATGACAAAATTTATAATTAAAAAATTTCATGAAAATTATTATATTGTTATATATGTATATTTATATTGATATAAATATAATATATATTTTTATAAATATATTTTAGATAATTATAAATAGACTTTTACTTTTAATATATAATAAATTTTGTGAAAATGACTACAAAAAATTTTAAAAAATATTATTTATTAAAAATTACCTATTTATCATCAATTAATAATCATTTAATTAAAATCTGATGAAAAAAAAATCAAAAAAATAAATAAAAGTTCTAAAATAAGTTGAAAATGATACTCAAAATTCAAATGGACAAAAAATTTGATGTGGGTGTTTGTTTGAGCACTAAAGCAGATCCAATTGAATTTTGCGACGATCTCTACAAGAGAGTGTCCCAAGGGAATCTTTAAGAATTTTTTTAAGGCCTATAATGTCTCCAAAACTGATTTTTAATCAGTATAACCTGATTTTTTAACATTCAAACAGGTGTAACATCTTATCCATGTGTCCTCTAGTCCTGTACCACATATCATATCGAATATTGTTTCATTTTCTTCTATTTGACTAGTTGTAGTGTTGAAACGAACTTCTGGATTAGAAATTGTGGTCATTTTATCATTCTATATCTTTTCAAATACACACATATATATGTATTTATTCGTGTATATATATATATATATATTTGCATGTGTCTTGTATATATGAGTGTATGTATGTAATTAATTAATTATTTATTTATAAACACACATAAAAAAATATTTTATAAATTTATTTAACACAAATTTTATAAAAATATATTCATCTTCAAATAAATGTATGGATAAAAAATTATAACTATATATATACACAAATAAATATAAATATAAATTACTATACGGATAAATATATAAATACTAATATATGAATAAATATATACATATTAAGATAACTAAATTTATTTATATTAATGTGAATCTATATTAATATACGAATATATATAACAATATATATATATATATATATTAGTATACAAATATATATAGATATATATATTAATAGATGAATAAATATATATGTATTAATATAAATAAATTTATTTATATTAATATTAATCTATATTAATATATGAATAAATATAACTATATATATATATATCATTAAATAAAGAAAAAGAGAAATAGATTAGTGGTAATATGGAGACCCACATGGGGGGAGATCGCGGGTTCTAGTTCATGTGGAAGAAAGGAGGTACATGTGGGCATATTGGGTGATGCACGGGCAAGGTTAGTGTGTGGGAGAGTGGGAGGGGTATGCCTAGCGCTGTTAATGGGGGGGGGGGGGTCAAGCACTGTTAAAAGTTCCTCCCCAAACATTTTATATTATTTTTATTTTTTTAAATTTTTTTAACTTTTATCAGTGTGGATAAAAGGTTTCCTTTGTTATCCCTTTTTTAGCACTTATAAAATGTGCTTTTATTAGGTCTTTTCTGAGAAGTAATAAACGGGACCCCCCTCCCTTTATTAGCTCCTCAATTAACATCTCTTTTTTAGCACTATTAATGTACTTTTCTAGCACTAATAAAATCCATATTTTTAGTATTGTTAGAAGAAAATGAAAAGGCAATGTTAGAACTATTTTAAGGAAGCTATGGTTTTCTAATTTTTTAGGATAGAAATTCCAATGGTTGGGACATTGTATTACCCCAGGTTTTTGGCAAGTAACCCTTACATATTTATTTATATTCTTACAAATTGTAAGGGTGAAGGTTGGGAGAGTTTGGGAAGATTTGAATGGGTTTGGGGGATAAAAGGTGGGGTGAAAGGTCTTTTAATGGTTTACCCTAACCGTACGGAACACATAGGTGAAATCATGCTTCATTAAATTCATTAGAATGTATCCCAAACCTGGAATACACATGGTTTTTTTGACATTGTGGTCAGACCGTCCGCAAAGTCAAAATACTAGATCCTATTTTATTGGAAGTTGTTCATTTTTACTCTAATTCACATGTTTTTACTTTAAAATGGAACCAACTAGAGTTTTATCTCCATATATGGCTATATAACCTATTCCCTATGATTTAGAGCCAACCTGAATCCCTCTAATGGTGATTTCAAGCCCAATTCTCATGGTATGTTCTAAATCTTCTTGTGTTCTGTCTCGTTTTCTTATATATCCTTCTCATCACTTATCATTGTCTAATAGCTTCACCCTCTATGGGTAGATATATGATTGATAACATCAAATATAGTCATAATTAGTGTTATTATTGATAGAGGCGAAGATCTAAGCGGGTTTCCTGGAATTGTGGCCATGATTCTTATGGTATGTCTTCGTCCTTCGTCGTTCCTCTAATGATTTCTTATATTTACTAAATTATTCTCCTTTGATCCACATAATTTTTTAGATATATTTTTTTATGGGTAGATCTATGTTGGAGGAATCTATATAATTTTTATCATGGTTTTGATCTTTCAAGGATAAGAGCTCTAATGTTGTTTCATAGAGAATTGGCTCGGCTACTTTTGTGTTCTTCATCCATTGTCATGTTTCATCAAAACTATTTAGGTAGGTGGCTTCATTATCATCTTATATTTCTATAATTTACTATATTTTTTTCAAAATTAGAAAATTTATTGTGAAATCATAGTTAAACCTGAGTAATAAATCCTCATTAGTGATGAATTATTGTTTTTGTTAAATAATGAAATATTAATGAATTGTTGTAAAAAATAAATTAGATTCCTCAATTCTAAAGATCATTTTAAATATTGGATTTCAATAATTTATAATTGTTTTTTTGGAAATTAGTTTTTCTATAAAATGTGTGTTTTTTTATTTGGATTGTTTTTGGGATAGTTTTATGGAAAAGATGTTTTTAATAAAAAAGTGATTTTATTGAAAATATTTTTCTTAGAATGATCCTAAGGAATATTATTGTGCGTGTTCATATTGTATTTCCAGGTTTTTTTTGAAATATTACGTTTTTCTCATTTCAAAAATTAAACTACAACATATGATATAATTACTTTGTGACCACTTGTTAGATTAATGAGAAACATGTCATGATTTTGGAACTGTCATCATGTAGAATGCATGGTTGATTGTGTGTTTGTGTGTTAATGATTTTTTATGATAAAAGAATATTTAGAAATGACGTTAAATAATTTTTAGTTATTCTTTTTTAAAAAAAATAACATGTTGGAAAATTGTTTTAAAATTCACTTTTATGATTTTTGTTACAAATGGTTTTGGAAACATGTCTGTATTTGGTTATAAAATGATTTGAGAAATTGTTTAAATAAATTATTTTATGAAAATGTTGCTAACTCTTTTATCTTAATAGAATGAGTATGGAATTCATTGGGGTAAACATACAGACTATTACACTAACCTCAACATTGGAACATTGGAGTATTTGTAGATGTTATTTTTCAGTATAAAGGAAAAGGTATGGTAGAACAACTTTTTAACTACACATTATGATACTTGGGATGTTAGGAGATTGTGGAGCTTGGATATTGTGGATCATGTATCACGTGGAACATGGAGTATTGTTGTCTCTTGGGTGTCTTTAGTTTTTCATCTGCCATTTACTTTTTTTAATTGCTTTTCCTTCCATTATTTCACAGTTTGGTGTGGTTTTGATATGAATAAAGTGGTTGTGTTATTTTTCTTTTGTTGATGCATCATTTAGTGAACTGTTTGGTTATGGATAGTTTTCTTAGTGGTTTATTTAATATATTGAAAAATATCCCCCATGCATATTTGAAACACATTAGCATTTATTTCTAGCATTTGGAATCTTGGGTATGTCACTTAAGGCTTAGTAATGATTCATTGTATTCTCGAGATAATTAGTATTAGCGGGTCATTAAACAATTGATCTCTTTCAATTGGCAGGATCTTTCCCAATATGATTTCATTCCATATAGAATATAGGAACACTCATGTATGTAATATTAAAATAAAATTTATCCTCACTAGTGACCAATAATCACTGATTAACCATAGTTGAAATAAATTTAACCTCAACCAAAATAATAAGAAAATGTCTAAACCATGCAATCTCAATTTCCTTATCCATATTAATGGGAACACCAATCTACATGGAAATGTCATATAAGATTTGTGGTTGAAAAATTACCCAATGAGGACCATAGACCTTCACCCAAATTTGGGTACATGAGTTACATATATCCATCAGATTTAATTTTTTATCCCACTCATTAATGTGAAGAAATTCAGGCTTAAGAGATATAGAACCAAACCCCCCTGAACACATTTTCAAATCCACATAAGGGAAGAGGATATGATAGAATCTGTATCCCAAAGAAACACATATTCAATTACAGAATCCCAAAATCAATGATAACAGGTAAACCAAATAACTAATGTTTAACAGAATAGATCCCCTTGAAAAATAAGTCATGTAATTATATAATGTTTACCGGTTTCAAGTCTGTCCTACACTGCATTCCAATCTTCAATAACAAGGGAAACACTTCTATTACTACGAATCACAATGGCAGTTGACCCTTGGTATATGGAGAAAGAGCACCCATCATGAGCTTTCTTCTTTCGTCATCCATCATCCGATAAACTTGCAACTTTAACCACGAGTGGATCTCCCTACTTCACACTAGCACCAGTCCTACCTACATCATATTGGAGAGGGTCATTTCCCATTGATCTAATGCCACAGGACCTGAAGACATCAAAAATACCCTGTGGAAAGAGATTTTCCATTGTCATAGAGGAATCCTAAATCCAAAACACAGTGGGTAGATCAAGTTATAATAGGTTCCATGGTAGGTCGTGTGGTAGAATTAATGGGATCCCACAGTTGATCCACAAACACATCGATGCTCATAGTGAGCTGAATGGGATCTCGTAGAAAATCCCTGAACAGATTGATCTTCACAGCAACCTGATTGGGATCCCGCACCAGATCTCTGAATAGATCGAACCTCTCAGCGAGCTGCTCTCTTTATAATTATATTCAAATACTTACAATTATATATATATATATATATATTTAAATAATTATAAAATCATAATGAATATATTTATAATACTTATAAAGTAATAAATATATATATATAATTAAAAAAATATATTTAGAAATATATACAAATATTTGTAGTTATAATTGTAAATAAATATAGATATATTTAAATAATTATAAAAATATAATAAATTTATTAATTATATATATTTATATACAAATAATTAAAAATAAATACAAATAGTTATATATATAATTATAAAAAATACATATATATTTAAATAATTATAAAATTATAAAAAATGTATTAATTATATATATTTATAAAATTAAAAATACATTTTTTAAAATTTTATATATATATATATATATATATAAATAATTAAATATTTATTATACTTTTTAATTAAAATAATTATTTATTTTTTATAATAATAATTATAACTTTATATTTTTTTCAAAATATTTATAAATTTATAAAAAAGGTATTTATTAATCTTATAATGTTATATATAATTAAATAAATATGTATATAAATATATTCAAATATCGATAAATGAATACAAATATTTATAATTATAATGATAAAAAAATTCATATATATTTAAATAAATTTAAAATTATATGAAATATATGAAATATATATATTAATAAATGAATAAATAATATAAATATATATTTTTATAATATTATAATTATTTAAATATATATATATATATATATATTATTTCTATAATCATATAAATATATATAATTAATAAATTAACTACATATATTTCTAAAATTATAAATATAATAATTATATTTCTTATAATTATTAATTATTTCTTTATATAATTATAAAATTATAAGACATATACTCATTATATATATAATCCTTGAAATATGTATAATAAATATACAAATTATATATATTTATTAGATTATAGATAGATAAAATAAATTTCGTATAATTTTATAATCATTTAAATAAAAATATATATTTATTTAAAATTATAACCATAAATAAATTAATTTATTTATTTTCAAATTTAAATAATTATAAAATGAAGAAAAAATTCATTATATTTATAATTTAAATAATATATATAATCAATATATTAATTATAAAATATTAAATATAAATAAATATTTATTATGTTTAGTTGTAATTATATATATATATCTTTATCATATATTTAATTTAAATAAATAATAATATAAATAAACTATTAACTATATATCATTATTAGTGCTGAAAAGTGTTGATAAAGGCAAGATTTATCATCACTTTCTATTTTAGCATTTATAAAACATAAATTATAAGGGCGTTTTAACTACTACTGATAAAATCTTAACCAGATTTTATAAATAAACTATATTACTCGTCTTCTTCTCTCACAAAACTCAAGCACCCATGGAAGCCAGAATATGTGTCGTCGACCCCTCCTCTTCCTCGACATCACCTCTACTGCTGCCGACCCCACCTCTGTCGTCGACCACTCCTCTGGTACACTGAATCCCCCCACCGCTTCCTCCTCCACCGTGAATCCACCTCCATTGTGAACCCACCTTCATCTCGTGGTGAACCCTACCTCATGATGTGAACCCCTCCTCCCCAGCGTACAGTCCCCCACCATAAACCCAACTCCACCGTGAACCCCACCGATGCTGTGAACCACTTTGTAGCCTCCGCTGCCTCAGTCACTGACGCCTACCCTTACTCTGCCACTGTCAGACCCTCCTACAGTCACCAGATTGTATGAAATGTTTTCCACATAATTATGAATTCATAATATATAGATATATTTTGTCTTGGTTTTGTTATGTTCTTACGATACATTAAATTTTCTATAAATTTCTTTAAATTCTATTAAATTGAGTGTCATTGATTAAAAAACCATGTAGTATCATAAAAATCCTATAAAACATCATTATATTTTATTTTTTTTCATAATAATTTTTTTGGAATTCTTAATATATGAGGTTTTAGAAAAAGTCCATTTCATATTCTATACTGAATAAGCCTCTAAAATTAACATTCTCATCTCTTATGAAAAGGTACTTGTATACTGAGATAGCAAGTAACTTTTTTCATCCTGTGGAATTCCAATACCCTAATTCTTTTGAGTTTATATGACAATTAATAGATAACCCTTCATCTTCTGTGATGTTGTAACTTTATACCTAACAAGAAAAAAACTCAATAACATATTATACCTTTATATTATGTTTGTTTTCTTCAGCTAAACATTTGTATCATTCTTCCGAACTCACTTTTTCATTCAATTTCATATTCATCACTAAATCATTTTTTATAATTTATTTACAGTCAAATACCTTATATTGAGACATAATGTGACCCAAAAAATTACCAAACCAACAAAATGAGAGAATATTTTCATTTTAAATTCTTAAATGAAGATAATGGAATGTTTATTGTCAGATATAGTACTATAGATCTATGTTAAATTGTACTTAAAATTTCTAATATATATATATATATATATATATCTCATATTGATTATTATTCTATTTAACAGTTTATTAATGTCCTGGGAAAATATTTTGCATTAATTGGTTATAATAGTTTCCCACTATAATCAAAACATTGATATTCTAAAAATTTATTCATAAATCATTATACCATATAGTCTAGATATATCAATCATACATTTCATTGATTCTGGTTGACTATCAGGTGATGCAGTCTCATATGAAATTGATATGTCTTATCATGAAGTTCCGACATGGTGATCTCTAAGAAAAATAGTCCCATGTAGAGACTCTCTAATAGTTGTTCCACATTTTTATGTGTCATTTTATTACTATATGAAAAAAAATTCCCTAAACTAGAATATTTTGGGTTGTCTTAAAAAATGAATGGTATAAAATCTTAGACAATATCTTACTAGTACCTTTTCTCACACCATACATATAGACATTATTGTGTATGCAGTCATAGTTATCTATGATATAGTTAAAATGAAAGAGTTACACTTTTATAGTGGTGTTACATAGTCACATATTAATGATATAATGTCAATGGGACGTAGAGGTAACTATAAGGAAAAAAGAGATAATATTCATTTTTTTTATTTTAAGATATGTACAATAATGTGCACCTCTTGAAAATAAATTTATTTTTTGTTTAACATTTTATTTCAAATCAATGTAAATTTTTATAGATTTATATATTATAAAATGTTTGTTATTTTTTATTCATGTATACTTTATAAAGGTCCTTTTTTAGGATTTAGGTTTTTCTGTATATTTATAAGTGGCTCTTTTAATTTGATTTAAGTGTTAGGAAATGTTTCTTAAAAAATTATATGTTCTCAACATAACGTTTTTGGGTTTAAATATATTTAAAATGATTTAAACAATTTTCAAGGAATTAGGTTGTATGCCCGGTGTTTTTCAACTCACCCAATCAACATTCATACAACAAAGAGAATGTTTTGAAATCATATTATATTCCAGTTTCATTTTGACAATGGGCGTGTGATGTTTGGAATGCAAATTTCTAAAATATAGGGGTGTTTCGCTCATTTTAAATGATTAATACTGTTTGGTCTTGAATTTGCGTTGAATTCTTTTAAAATAATGAATTTCAGTTTTCAAAAAGAGTGCTTCGAAATGATTGGTTTATTTTAAAAAGGGTGTGTGATTTTAATGAGGGGTTTTTGTAAGTGGTTGATTTTTAATTGGATTTCAAATGGGATTTTATGAATAGTTTTCAAAGGAAACTTGAAATATAGTTTTTCCATATTATTTTAAGTTTATATTTGTATATAAATAGGAAAACCAATACACTATATACGGTAGTCAAGTATATTAATTATAACACTATGGTAATGGCATGTCATAAAAAATATCCAACTCATAAGATATCTATCGTAACCTCACTCTTGTAAAAGGAGAATTAATTTTTAACTCCATTGTAACTCCTAGATCTACTATTCATCCAACATCACTTGTTTGGTTTAAATTAGTGGTCCCCTTGTTTGATATAGCTATTTAGGCATTTTCCCTCTTAGGGATTTGGTTGATTATTAATATGAGATGCTTGATTCTTATCCTTGGATGTGAAAATGATCACTTTCTTATGAGGCTATTACAATTGAAATTTTATTTACTACTTATATTATATTAATTCATGTGATGATCATTGGCTTGTTGTTTCCCACTTCCAGTTTTTTTGTATCATGGGAACCCTATGAATTATGAAACATGTTCAGATGTATACTATACAAGATAGCTCACACACTAGCTATTTTCCCCTAGTTTTATGGTTTTGTTTGTCTATAAGAGTGTACCTATTGAGGAATTTGTTGGTAAGTGCGGATAATTTTCTATTTTTTAGGATTCAATATAGGCTGACCATTGGTCTCATTTTAGTGTGAGTAAAACTGAAAGAATAATTGAATTCCTCTATGATTTTGATACATTCATGGCAATATAATTGAAACCATGATCACTGTATCAATAAAAAAATTAGAATTTTCTTCTAAGGATAATGTGGATGCTGGGAAATAGTGCAAGTTATAGGTTCCATATACATTGGATGTGTGGTAGGGATGGTGCCCAACATTAATTTCTGTCATATTCTATCAACAATCTAGGATCTATGCAATGATGAATGTCACGATCCATGGAATAATATCAAATAAATATGAAAAATGGAATAAAAACCAGAACCAATAGAGAGGATCAACATATTTTTTTATATTTAATTTAATTAATTATGAATTACCTCCACGGTGATTATTTCTTCATTAATACATCCGGGCATGATATGTAGTCGTACCATCATTGTGTTTTGGAGATCATTAGTAGATATACCCTAGTTTTAATCCACACATGTACCATGTATCTACAGACATCACCAAATGAGGCTCTGGGTGATATCATAGAATATACTAACACTTGCGATGTCTTCAATCATCACCATGAAAACTTATTACAAAGAGTTCTACTTGATCCAGTGGAGGAGGATCTCTCTTGATCATGCGATCGTTCTTGGAGAGGGATGAACTCGCTAGGATTGAGAGCTTTCCCCTAATTCATTGTGAACAACCAAATATTTATCTCTTATATTTCTGATGTCTGACTAAGATAATAACATTACTAGGAATTTATTTCATCACGGTAATAATAAATAATCTACACATGTGCCTTTATTTATTTCATTAGTCTTAGATAAACCACATATCAGATAATAACAAAAATATTATTATTTCTCATAATTCTCATAACATTTTAATTATATTTAAATATAATTTAATCAAATAATATTCAATATTAGTATTTCACAATAGACCATTAATATATGTCCACCAATCATTCTTAATATTTATTAATTATCATTCCCATAATAAACTTTCTTGAATAAATAGTGATGGAATAAATGATATCAATCATACATGAACAATTATTAAACCATGATCGGGTATAATATTTATTCAACGTCGTATGTAATAAATTTATTAACTGAGATACTAGATACATTTACTATGTGGCTCTCTAAGCCTCTTTCTTAGTGGAATTGGTGAACCAAGATAAAGACCATGGTAAGCATATAGAAACATGCCAAGGAACCCATAGAGAAATAAGTTAATGATATAATTACATGTTACCCCATATGAATTATTGCCATATAATATAATCCTTTTATCACAATATCTCTAATTGAACTGGTTTCAAGCTTGTGTCATAAACCAATATTCCCAATATCTCATTTTTTGAATGTCTAGAAATAGTTTTTTCATATTGATCACCATGGAAATGGATTTATTTAAGAAATATAATTTACCTCAATGGGACTATGATATTATATTTCTTTAATAAATAGAAGTTATAAATCCTTTTTTTCATTATTCCTTAATAAAATATTATTCATGATTCTCCAAACATATCCAAACGCTCTGGGAACATCTACCCTCTTGATTTTCGTAAATACATAAATGTGTAAAACAGATAATATCAATTAATAATAATATTAAATTCCATGTTACAATACACACATTCATATATAGGAACATCTCATGACACATAGAAGTGTAGATTTCCTTCTGTATGTCTTGTTCTCAAATTATCCTCCTAGATATTATCAAGGGCGTACACCATGAGAAGGTGAATCAAAGTCCTACGAGTCTCCATCCCTGATATTCCATATCAATTGTGTCCCTCAAATGATATCATCTAGATATAGAACATATATTCGATAGTAGTGTCATAGTACTTTCGGGTTATCATCCTAGTTGGGATCCTCGATGACCTTTTATTGTTATTGTTACTCTTTGGACATTATCACATACAATGTAACATAGAAGAGAAATAATGATATGTTAAGGGATTTATTAGTATTTTAAACCTTGAATGTTATTTATCACATTGTACAAACGAAGTTTGTTCGGGGGAACCAAATCCAACAGAATCTCACTTTCACTATAGCCAACTAATAATGGATTTTATTCTTATATCTCTCACATGATACTCATGTTTCTTCTGAGATATGCCTTTAATCAAGGGGAATGACGTGTTATCATACGAGTATAATCAATACACAGAAACATTACCCCTTCGAAAAAACTCCCTCAATAGGTGATAATTTCGAAGTATGTGATTTTTCAATTGATGCAACCTTGCCTCTTTTACAAGATGCACCGCTGCAGTATTATCACAATACAATGTGATAGGGTCTTTAATACAAGGTACTATATCATGATCATTGAAAATGTCTCAAATCTAAATGGATTCCATAGATGCATCATATGTTGCTTTGTACTTGAAATCCATTGTAGAATAAATTATAACTAGCTTCTTTGAATGCTTCAAGATCACAGTTTCTCTATTGAGACATAAAGCATATAATTATTACTACATCATATCATTCTGATCTATATGAAAATTGTGTCAACATACCATCTGATGACAATCTCTTCATCACCTCCATACACGAGGAACATATCCTTAGTTATTCTAAAATATTTAAGGATAACATTGACAACAATCCAATTTTTTCTTGTAGATATTTTTGATATCATCCTACCATAACCAATTCATAGGAAAAATAATTTCTAGTACATAAAATGTCATACACAATTGATCCTTACAACGAATCATATAGGATCTTACCCATTCTACTTTTCGCTGCCAGTGGACACATTTTCATAGAAATATGTAAATCATGTGCCATTGAAACCAATCCCCTATTGGATTGTTCCATACTGAATCTCTTTATAATCTAGTACATATATTTAATTTGGATTTCGTCCAAGAAGCCTCTGATATCTATCACAAATGATCATAATCCCTAGAATGTAAGCTTCATTGCCTATGTCCTTAATGGAGAAGCAATTATTAAAATAGTCCTTAATAGATTATCATAATGGTATGGTGTTTCTAATAAGTAATATGACATCAACATATACTACTAGGATAACAACCACATTCCCATGAATCCTTTTGTAAACACAAAACTCACATTCATATTTTATAAAACCAAATTCTTTTATGAATTCATAAAATTGAATGTTCTAGGTCCTAGATGCTTGCTTCAATCCATAAATGGATCAATGCAACCTAAAAATATTTTTTCCATCACCTGGTGTCACAAACACATTTGGTTTTGTCATATAGACATATTCATAAAGAATACCATTGGGGAATGCAATGTGGAAATCCATTTTCCAAATCACATTGTTGTGGTATGTTGTTGCGGAAAATATGATTCTGATGGATTCAGACATTGAAAATTGATAAAAAGGTTCCATCACAGTAACGTCCTTAACGTTTTTTAAACCCTTTAGACACTATCATTTCTTTATGGTTACTTACATTACCTTCCACGTCCATTTTCTTCTTGAATACCCATTCTCACCCAATAGGATTTACATTAACCAGTGCATTGACCAAAACCGAAACATTGTTTTGATACATGGAATCCATCTTAGAATTCACATCTTTTAGCCATCTTGCAGGTTCTGATCTCCTTACTACCTCCTTGTTGGAGTGAGGTTCGTCATTGTACAATAATAATGAGTCCCCATCCATGGTGACTAGGAAACCATATCTCTCTAGTTACATTACCTCTCGTACACTCATGTGTTGTACTTGAGATTCAGGTACCACTTATACCATGACGACCGATAGAACTTCTTCTTGTACAAACTCTTTTATATCATCAGCATCAACTTCATAGAATTTAATGTCTCTCACACTATCCTTTTTATGCTATTCTCCCTCTCAAGAAAGACATATTTTTTAGAGATAGTGACTTTCTTTTATGATGGATTGTAAAGGTAGTATCATTTTTTCCTTGTGATAGCCTATAAAGATCCACTTTGTTTCCTGAGGTGTCAGTTTGTTGACGGAAACTTCCTTAAAAACATGAATCCCCATATATCTGTATGTGATAAAATGGGTTTATTTCCCACCATATATTGAAGGGAATTCCATTTTATATTTTAATTAGTACAAAGTTTAAGTTTTATACTGCATTTTGTAATGCATATCCCCAAAAGGATAATGGAAGATCTGGATGACTCAACATTGAACATACCATGTTCAACAAGGTACAATTCATCCTTTTAGAAAAAACATTCCACTATGGTGTGTAAGGTGGATTGAGTTGAGATAAAATATCATATGCCCATAAAAAGTCAATGGACTCTATGTAATGATATTCTCTATCGCAATCTGATAAAATCATCTTTATCTTCCTACTATATGATTCTCTAAATCATTCTGGAATTCCTTGAATTTGTCATTGGACTCTAACTTATACCTCATCATATAAATATATCCATATGTACTCAAGTCATCCTTACATGTTATGAGTTAAGAATATCCACACATATCCTATATATGAAATGGTCAATGCATATAATTGTGTACTAATCCAAGAAGCTCCCAGGACCTTTTACTCTATCCACCAAATGTTGGTTGGGTAATTTTCTCTTGTAATATAGAATGAAATATATCTAGTGGTTTTAGCTATGAATTGTCTATGTATCTATATTGACAAATCATTGTCAATATCTTCTCAGTTAAACAACCAAGATAGTGATTCCACAGTTAGGAGTTATATGAGTCGTATAAACCTAATTTGTTATAAATTTCCAACACTTGGTATTCATAGTTTAATACAAAAATGCCGTTATCTAAATGTTTTAAATAATAACATATTTTGTCCTTATAAAATAAACAATAGTTTTTATGAACATAAAAATAATCCCATATTTTTCTAAACATGATACAAATATTATGGTTTTGGTAAAATTAGTTACATAATAACAATCATGTAAAATTAAAATCATTCTAATTGGAAATGAAAGGTGGTTATAACCAATGGTATTAGCAGTCAGGGACTCGCTATTGGTATCTCTCATATCCCCCACTCTATTCTAAATTATCAAAAATATACTTGTTTTCAACATTTGTATACAGATATGAAGACCATAATCTATATCTAAAACCTAGATTGTTGAAATGGAACTATTGAACATGATTACATACTCACCTTTGGATTCCCCGTGCTACTAGGAGGAGTTCATATTCCAATGGACTTACATGATACATGCAAAACATATTTACTACTTTCCAATTTCCATGCCTTTGGATCCTCTTCTTCTTGGTCGGATGCTGTTCTGAGGGCTTTAAGATTTTTATATGTCTTAGGCCCATTTTTCTTTTCCTCCATCTTCCTATTCACCATAATGACTGTGGGTTTGTCACACCCCATGTCCTTGTCCACTTGGAGAATCAATGTCAGATGTTCTGATAAAATCTTATAATTATTTCTCATATAATATTTCAAATCAAAACTAGAGAAGGAATTTGGATGTCATGAATGTATGAGATCTATATGCAATACATACTCGAATTTAATCACTAAAATGTCCAGTCGCTCAATGTAGCAGATCAGATTGACTACATAAGGCCCAACATGCAATGGATCTCCATGATTAGTCATAAAAAGTACTTAGAGATATCATACCTCTATTTTCTTTCCTTCTCTTGATGTAGACCATCAATGTGATACATCATGAAATATTCATCTATTTCCTCATGTTGCTTCAAGAGCTCATTGGACATGGATGATTCCATGAAGAACATTACATTGTACAATCATTCAGATGTTAATCATGAATAAAGATCTCTTCATCACTCGCTTCATTTCTATGTATAACTAGTAATGGTTCTTCAAGCACATATAATGTCATTTAATTGGGAAAGATGTTCGGTAGGGGCCTTTTCCACTCATGAAAATTAATTCCAGTGGGATGGTTTTCCTTATTCTGTATCTATCACAATGATATGTTTGATATAATTTTTGATTTTATTTCTACAAATAAGATGAGTAAAATATTAGTAATTTATCTTGATAATATTAGACATATAAATAAATAAATATTTATTAGTCTCTCACTATTTTATTGAAACCTAGAAATCAACACCATTGACATCAAAATATTATGTTTTTTTGGAATTAAAGGGGAAATGATCCATATTCCCATTCTCATTACCCAAAATTAGGTTTTTCCAAAAACATGAAAGGATTTAGGTATGCTTTCCAAATTCCAACTACATTAACTAAAAGTTCTTTGATCTATTGAGTGGACTCCCTAGTCCAAAAACCATTAATTTAGATTTCCTCATTATTTTCCCCATAGTTACAACAAGTAATACATTGGTAGTCAACCTTTGATTCAAGCCAAGTTAAGTCTACCCAAATCCTCAAATTATAATTCACAAATAATTTAAATCACCCAAACTTTCTCTGGTCAAATATATTGATCTATGGTAAGATTCTAATCGAAGTAATGGAAGGCTACACCTACATACTATTTTATTGAAGGATTTTGTCCTTTATGTGTAAATTTCTAATTGTTATCTTTTAAACCTGATTGTTAATATTATGTTGGATTACATGGGGGATTATCCATGACATTAGATAATATTTACACATAATCTAATTTATTTGAGGTCCATATTTTCATTCTTGTTAATTTATTAATTAGGATATCGCAACGAAAAAACCATAATGAAATAACTATAAACTGATAGAATTAAAATAAAGGGAGGGATCATGATCTTGTTCTAATGGTAAGTTCATATGGTGGTTGATAAACTAACCACTTACCATTGGGAGAAAAACCTTGAAAAAATTATTTTCATGTTTACATCTTTCCACTTGTCCACCTGTGCATCTCCATAGACCAGTTTCTCATGTCCTCTTATCCTAAACTGCCTCCACTAGTTTGGTAGCTCCATCAATTACATATTCTTTTACTCCCATAGAGGTGAGGGGTAAAATGGTGGTTATAATAAAAAACCATGGTCATTAAGTCCCTGCATATTAATGAGGATTTAAGGCATGTAGTCCTACAATATAATATAATAATAAATCAAAAAATTCCAATAACATTCCAAGGTCTGGTCTAGCTCAAAATATTCCCCGTGAAATAATAAAATTACATATTTAAGAAAATTTCAATTATATTCTTTAATCATTATTATATAAGATAAATACCACTAAAATAAATTAATTTTTATCTTTTATTAATCAATCCATTTATATTAATCCATTTTCTAAATTTCCTTGACATTCTCATTAATTATAATTTTATATAAATTATTAAAATCATGTATGATAGTTTCATCATGTAGTGTTTGTGACCACTTCTAATTATAATCCCTGGAAATTTCACAAATCCTCATTGTCAGACCTTCCACATATCATTTTGGGTCCACTGTTGATGAATACCCTGATCCTTTGGCCACCAAAGAGCTCTTCTTATCTATAAACATGGGTCAAAGAATGGATGGTATGGGTCTAGTTCATTATACTTAGATTGATAAATTGATTAAGGAATGAATTTAATTGTGAGTTGATTTATTTCTTCTCATAAAATGTGAATTATAGTTTTTAATTATCAATATTGTAATTGGAATATACACAATTGAAATGTGAATAGATAATGTAGAAAGCTACTGTGTAATTGGTGTGAAATTTTAGAAGTCACAATTTTATAACTAAAAGAAATGGTATTTTACATAAAAGAATATGAAGGATGACAATTGGTAATTTTAATTAATTAAAAAATATGTTGTATTTTAAAATATTTTTCACGTTTTGGTGTTTTTTTAGGGTTTTGATCTTGGTTTTTCGGGACGCATGTATATATAATAGTTGAATAGTTACTCCACAAATTTCAGTATTTATTCTATGTGGGAATGTAATCTTATCTATAATGAGAATTCAAAGAATGTACATTAACCCATAAAATTTGATTGATAACCCTGGAATTGGTAATGTGTGTTAGGTCATTGGGTCATGGAATGGGTTATGTACCTTGTCATGGTTCTTTATCAAGGAAATAATACTAGATAATTCTAGGCAGTGACATATATATAGAACTCTATTGAATCAAGTTTGAAATACATTGGGTTACAACCTATAGCTTGAATGTAGGATGGATAATTTGATGTTTATCATTAAATAAATGATTTTACGAAAATCAATATCATGTTATTACATGAAATATAAATTTAGACTAATTTTTTTAGACACCATTGGTGGTGTCTTACATGGTATTACACTAACCTATTTAGGATTCCCTTTATAATCAAAGAAGACAACATTGATATAGTTCTAGACAGGGGTATGAGGCCCTATGATTTATTGGTTCCTTGGTATGATGAGATAAGGGAATGGATATGGGACTGAGCGTGGTGTTCCAGACCAGTTTTGGGGGAATTTATTTATAGTTGTTCTTTAGATTATTTACATGTATGAGAGTCTTTTTATAATTTAGTTTTCCATACAATTTGGAATTATATTATTAAATTGGATCGTATTTTTTTGGAAATTCCCAATTTAAATATTATAGTAGATTTTTATATGTTGATTGTGATGTTTTCCTCATTTTTTATTATTTTTTATGATATTTTATAGTCTCCCACTATATATAATCCCTTCATTACAATTTATCATTCTATGGAATATATAGAGGATCTTTGGAGTACTTCTAATTACCCATCTCTGTCACATGTGGCATGTTCATTTCGAGGTTGTCACAATGTTTTATCATTTGTAGTCTTTTATAATGCATCAGTAGTTTTAGGATGGGTAGAAAGAAGAATATGATATATTGGGGACTTGTAATGAGCTCAAGAATAAGATTAACTAAACCATGAAAATGGTAAAATCAGGATTACAGGGATGGGATTATTTTTCCCGAGTTAATCCTTTTATAGTTTTGATGTTATTTCACCTTGGGTGATGAACATGTTGGTTGATGTTAATATTTTATCTGATTTTACTCATGGATTGATATAGAATGGGGAACATCTAATACCTCATAGCGAGATAGAAATAAATTATGCTTTAATGCACTTATCATAATAGGTATTCATTAATTACCTGTGAATTTATATAACATTATTGGTAAAAATAAGAAGAAAAGATTTTCTATAAAAATGTGATTTATTAACTTTCTCAACGAAGATTTGAAGAAACCATTTATCGATAGTATTATATTTTTTACTTGTCCTTCAGTGATAGATATTTTTTGATACCAATTACATGATGATTGTTTTAACACATGTAGAGAAAATGCTTCTACATTGCCTTTTTGTTTAGTTTGAGAATAGTAAACAGCACCCATCTCATATAGTTTAGTTGAGATTCCCACAACAATGGGGAATCTGATTGATGATATGCTCTTTTATAGTTTTCTATGAGTCTTGTGATCAATGTTAAGGCGGGCTAATCAGAACTTACCTTCGATGATTGATACCTAGATTTTTTTAGTTACATTACCCACCTATAGATAATGGGGAGGGAGGCCCCCAATCTAAAAAACCTCTAGATTGAGTCACTCATTAAAATATTTAGTCACTGGTATACGAAATTCGAGATGAGGGTGAATATTGCTACATGTATTTTACAAGGACAATCTATGTTCTCGAGGGACAACATTGTAGATGTTGGACAGTAAGAACAGTTAACAAATAATAGATTCAAGGAGATACATATGAGTCAATTTCTCTAGATATATTGAAGAATGGAATGGATTGGGACATCATAAAACTGATATAGAGGATGATTTCTTTAATGGACCATGAATGTTACTTCACAGACCTAAAATATTTCCCTCAATATAAGAATGAGATGATATATCTTGGGAGACATTTTTTCATCCTGGGATTAAATATGATATCATTTCACAAGTTAATTCCATTTTTTTGGGGATTTTTTTATTTGATTAATCATGATATAATCACTAAATATAAACTAATGGGGACCTGATTCAAAGGAAATATGATTCAATAGGATGATCTAGGTATTCCACCTTATGTTTCAATAAGAATTAACATTAATATTTCTACCAAGTATGTAGTGGTCAGATCAACTTGTGATGTATGCCACAAGTATCCGGACATCATTCTAATTAATTTTATTTATAATTGCAGGGTTGAACATAAGTTATTTCAGTGTCATTTTCCTATAGTGGAGTACAAATCATTTGATAAGATGAGTGCTATATAGAATTTAAATAGGAGCACCTAGTAGTTGATCATTGGATGTAGATCATGGTAGGAACCAGCTACTGGGAGATTCTCTCCTACAACTAATTTGATAGGATGATGGTGTTCTATCAGTAACTCAGGTTGGAGTTGGGGACATAGAACCCCAACATAAGAGTAGTGGTATCACTAGAATATAG